>VZSC01002402.1:0-35031 GCA_013398225.1 Steatornis caripensis | reverse complement strand
CCGCGCCCGTGCGGCCCCGGCCCGGCACGCGGAGCCGTTTCGGTAACGGGAGCCGCCGCTCAGAGGCCGCGTTGGGAGCGGGCACCCAGCACGCGGCCCGCGGTCACGATGCCCCCGGCCGCCCCGGGCCCGCGAGCACCGGCGGCTGTTTCGGGCGATAAAAACAAAACCACCGCGAGCCCCGAGGGCGGCTTTGCACCCGAGCTCACCAGATATTAAATTATGAAATTATTTAATTATTTCTCAAAGCGTTCCCCCTGCGGGATCTCTAGTCCTGCCACAAACCCACCGCTCGTCAGCGAGCTCCGGCCCGAGGAGGTGGCCGTACACCCCTGGAAATCATTTTAACGGGGTTTTTTGTCAACAAAACGAGGTGAAAACTTGCGGCAGGTGAACATCTCGGAGTCGCTCAGCAGCGGCCGAGGGCCGGGGCAGACGGACGTGCGCCCACCAAAAGGAGCAGGCCGCAGCGGGTGGGAGGAGGAAACTCCGGGGCCTGGACTGCAGGATAAGGGTCAAACGTTACAACAGCTGGACGGGGCGTTTAAGCCAAAGCAAACAAACAAACAAACAAAAGCCCAAAGAAAACAAGCCAGGCTGTATCAGTGCCCTGTTTTCAGCAGAGGCAGAGGAAGGCTGAGACAGCACAAGGCCTCAGGAGACCTCAGCGCCCAGACTGCGTCCAAGAAACACCAGCCGCGACGGGAAGGAGCATGAGGAGGGCTCAGAGGCTGCCTGGGGACACGGGAACCCTTCGCTACAGCAAGAGCAGTCGGGGAGCTCAGTTCTCCTGTCCTAGAAGGAGAAAAGAAGCTATCAGGTGATCCGCTGCCATCTATAAATATATCAGGGGACTGAGTAAACATCATGGGGAGAAAAGAAAAAACAAAGTGAAGCTGAGGATCAGCACTGAGACAAGGACACATTTACAGAAACCGGCCAGGAATTAGTTTAGTCTGGAAAGGAGGTGACAGCTCCTGCCCAGCCGCGCAGGGAGGTCCGCAGCAGGCTCTGCCGGAGCCACGGGAGTAAACAACGTGGTCCAAAGGCAGAGCTTGGACAGTTTGGGGAAGGAGATGACAAGGCTGCAGTGACGGGGGACAAACCCCCCATGGCCATGGGGACAGTTCCAGCCTCCGTTCCTACCTCCACGAGGCCAAGAGCTGCCCCAGCAGAGAGCACGGACACCTCTTTGCTTACAGACAGGACCCGCACAGGGGAATGGCTTCCCACCAGTTGCCTTCGAACCACTGCAGCGGGATTTGGAAAGTCAACAGATCCAGCATGGGAAGACATTAACCCCTCCCTCTCCTGCCATCTCTGGCTCGCAGCCCTCCCACATCCAAAGTTAAAACCACGGCAAAGCCAGACCAAAGCATCCCTAACAAGAGGACACCAGCACGACCACGCTGCAGGCGTGCGCATGGGCAGCCACGCGCTGCAAATCCACCGCTTGTTTTCCTCGCGCCGCCCAGACGGGATGAAGATGCTTCATCTTCAAGCAGGGGACACATCCTGCCTCGCAGCTCAGCCTGTGAACGAGAAAGGTTCTCGCCACAGCAGTGGCGTTTTCTCAAAGCTGGGTGCTTGTTTCAACGTTAGGAAAGGCTGTCAGGTTGTCAGCTATTTACATGCCGTACCCTGGGTGAATCGGCTCACGTGATGTTCACTTCTGGCACAACGCTGCTCGGCTCACAGGCTGAAAATATCCAACCGATTAGGAAAAAATGGCTGCTTATAAATAAAATGTGGGGCTGTCCCTGCCACCGTAATAAAACAGCGTCAAAACAAAAACTAGCCGGTGCAGAACAGAGGTCTGGCCAGGCTGCTGCTCAGGTCTTGGCAGGATGAGCATTTTTATTCGTATACCAGAATGTTCAGTGATATAACCATGGCACAGGGTGACACCAGTGAAGGAAGGAATGCTGCAAGTTCTCTGCAAAACTAGAAGCCTCACCCACGTGGGACCGTGGGGATTTGGTGCCCTCCACTGTGGGGAAGCACTCACAAAAAGCGAAAGGGAAAAAGCAAAACCCCCTCTGTTTTCTGAAACACTCCGAACGCTAAACCTCAACTCAGCAGTGCCAGACCAGAAGAAGGATTCACACGGAGCTCTGCGTGTGACACATGAGATGCAGCCTGCATCGTCGGTGCTCCGGACGCTCGCAGCCCACTCTCATTCCTTCTGCCCTCTGGTCTCCGGCACTGCTCAGGGCTCAGCTCTGTGAGAATTACCTCAATAGAACTATAAAAATTGAAAAGAAAAAAAAACCAAAACAACCCAAAATTTGGAGGGCAGCTGGGAAACCCAGCTCCTGAAGGGCTTTGGTAACATTTAATTTCCATTCAAAGCCGTTCAGGCGACACAAAATAACAGAAAAATATACAAGAAACTTCTACGACTTAGATACCTCTAAACCCGGTTCGCACTGCAAATCCTCTTTGGCGTCTCAGCCGCCTCGCACGGATGGCAGAGCCCTCGTGCCCGTCTCACCCATGCTGCCTGAGGACAGCCCGAGGTTCTCTGGCTGCACTGGCAATGCTGCAGCACCCTCGTTGCATCTCAGCCAGCCGTAGCGATGCATTGCCGTGGCAGGAACGACGTGAGGGACACGGCAGGAGCTTTGGGCGCCCACAGAAATGCCCTTTTCTGTGCAGCTTTCATCCTTATCGGGGCCAGCACAGTGCCAGGCGCACAGGTTGATGGTCATGGCCCAGCTGCCACGTTTGCTTTTGCACAATTGCAGCTTGGTATCGCGTGGAGCTTAAAAGGCCATCGATAAACCTCATGCCGTGCCACGAGCCTTTTCGTGTGCTGCGCATGTACATAGAAATGAAGGCAGCCAGAGCCTGCCACAAAATCCAGAGCCACACAGATAAACCCCTGCAGACCCAGATACCCTTCGAGATAAGCAGCTAAAATTAATTTTCGTGGAATCTGCTTGTGCCAGCCCATCATCTCCCCCCAGCCCAACTCCACGAAATAATCCCCTCCAGCAAGAAGCACCTTCACAGCGAGAGGCTCTGAGCACCACTACCGGAGCTGGGACAAGGAAAGGTGAAAGCTGATGGGGTGAAACTGGTTTTTGCCTGTGTGTTTCCCAGCTGAGCCCCCAGCAGCCCCACTCCTGTTTATGAGGAGAGTAAGTGTCCCCAAGCCCAATGCCAGCAGGGACTACAAGGTGCCACCGTTGCACTGTCCAGAGCGTCGCTGTCCCTCGGGGCTGCAGCAGACACAAAATGGGGCACTTGGGGCAGAGGGGAGCAGAAAGCAGCCCTGAAGCATTGCAACCTCATGGGGCTGCCACCGCTGCGGCTCCCAGCATCAGCTGTCCTGCCGGCTGTGCTGGCCAGCAAGGCTCCACACCAGCAAGGCTGCACTGAGGAAAGGAGGTCAAGGGGAAGGCTCGATGCGTCTCCAGTTCATAGCTCGGAGGGGGACCTTGGCGCCCCCACTCTAGGGTCAGAGGGGCCTCCTGAGCTCCCACTGCCCCAGCCCAGGCGGTGGTGGCTCAGGTGGCTGCAGGGGCAGCCGGCGGCTCCTTGGCAGGTCTGGGGGGCAAATCGGCGCTGCCGCTGGTCACGTTCTCATATTTTGGCTCTTCTTCCAGGGCAACCTGTCCCTTCGTTTGGAGGCCAAGGACTAACTCAGGGCCTTTGCTCCTCTCCATGGCACCTACAGCATTACTGGCCCCATCCTGGGCCCCAGTGCTTTTTGGCAAGGAAGATGCGAGAGGGAAGGACTGTCTCTTCCCAGGGAGATGCTGGTGCTTGCCAGAGGACGGCTCATCCAGAGTCCCCGGAATGCTTTCCCTCTGCTTCCAGCTATTCACCGAGTCTCTGCACTGCGCCAGGGCCCGGCGGGGTGGTTTCTGTATGGCCTCAACGCTCCTTCTCACCTTGGGCTCCTCCTTTGCAGCCCGCTTGCCCCTCTGCAAGCTGCCCAGCCGCTTGAGCACGGCCTGGACCGGTCCCTCGCCACCCTCCTCTGCCTTGGGGTCCTGCCCGGCTGTTCCCACCATCATGTAGATGGTGGTGACATTGGGCTCCTTCCCCTTTGGCTCCCAGCTGCTGGATTTTGCAGCCGCTTCAAGAGCCTCCACTCTTTGGGCCACGTGCCTGGTGCCAGAGACCACCCGCCGGCGTCCCCCCGGAGTGGCCCGAGGCGATGGCCGGTGGCTTTCCTCCCCCTTGCTGAGGGGCTCAGGGCTCTCATAGCAATCACTGGCTGGACGTTCAGTGGGGGGCTCAGCCGCTGTGTCCCCCAGTGGTGAGGACATCTTCGACGGGCCCCATGGGGTCTTGTGCTTCCACCCAGGGCTGGGGGTCTCTGTCGCCCCAAATTTTGTCCCCTCGGCGAAGGACACGGAGGGCCGCTTGGCCTTGGCGATGCTGGAGGTGCGGGGGATGGCGAAGGGCTGCGAGACATCCTCGGAGTCAAAGGCGGATGGGTCCGGGAGCGCCTCACCAGGGGGGGACGCCCCGTCCTGCAGCTCAGCGCCCCCCAGCAGTGGGACACCTGCGTGAGAAGGGTATGAGGGTTAGGGCTGCTGGAGCTACCCCCCTGCTCGGGGACACACTCATGGACGTAGGGACAGGGGCTGATGCAATAGGATCACCCCGGGAGTGTTTTCCCAGGACGAGGTTTTGAAACAGGGCTGCCCACGCTGGGCATGTTCCATCGCATGAGGCCGAGCACGGCCCCGGTGTGTCCTTGCAGATGGGAAAACAAAGGTATGAAAACAATTGCTGCCTGTGCTCAGTGCTTGTCCCTGGGATGCCCAAGGTTGGTGACGGGGCAGGACTGACACCAGGCAGCCCAGAAGGGACACGGGTGACGGGGGAGAGGAGGAGCAGCCATGGACATCACCTTCTCTGGGAGGGACAGAGTACTCAGGTCCCTCATTGTCAGTGTCGAAGGAGGAGAAGGAGCTGTCTGAGACCCACGCAGCCGACGGCGGTTCGATGAAGCTGGGGTTGAAGGGGATTTCCGTGTCGTGGTGGGAAACTGGGGAGGAGAAGATGCCCAGCTGAGCTTGGGCACCCCCTGATGTGCTCAGGGCTAGGATCAATGTCTGCCCTGAGACATGCAGTGGGGTGAGAGGGGGTGCAGGCTCCCCCCTAAATGGTGATGATGCAGAGATCATGGGGTGGGGATGACAGCCTGGAAGGGCTTTCGGCAGCGCTGCTTTTTTTACCTGTGACTTTGGGAAGTTTGTAGCCACCCAGGGAAAAGCAAGGCATCATAGCGCTGAGGTTTGCCAGCACCCCCTGCACATGGTGCTTCATCCTGGCCAGTACACCATCATCCGGCACAGCCGCCCTGCGCCACGGAGACAGGTGTGAAGGGGTGTGGGAGACAGGGTTTTGCATTAAAGGGTGCAAAATATAAAAAAAATACCTGTCTCTAGCATCTGCTGGGCCGGCTCCGCAGCAACAGCAGGCGACACAGAGCAGCAGCAGCAGGAGAGGGACGATGATGGCAGCTGCAAGGGCCCCGTGGTCCTTAAAACCTGGACAGAGAAGATGAGCTGAGTCCAACGTGTCCTGGGCCTGCTGAGCCTGTAGAGCCACCCCATGTGGAGAACGCAGGAGCCGCGACCTGCAACAGGGCCAGGAGGCACCAGGCAGGTCTGGGCTGCATCGCAGCCTCCCAGCACCTTCATCCCCAGCAAGGACATTACAGTCCCTCGTGAGCGTCGAGGAGTAAATTTACGGTTGCTCTTACTCAACACGCAGTCCCCTCGCACGGGGTGGCAGGTCCCCCGGGAGCACTGGCAGGGCGAGGAACAGTTCACTCCAAAATACCCCTCCGGGCAGGTGTCGTTGCAGCTGGAAAAGAGAGGGAAGGATGGAAATGTCCCCGGGAAGAGCCGGGCCTCAGCCCCGTCCCGCTCCTGGCGTTACCTGGCTCCCCAGTAGCCCGCCTGGCAGACGCACACTCCCGACACGGGGTCGCAGCTCCCCGCAACACACTCAGGGCAGAGGAGCTGGCATCCATCGCCGAAGGTGCCCGTGGGGCAGGAGCTGTTGCAGCTGCCAAGAGAGAGAGTAAAGCATCAGCCCACTGCATGCTGGAGCAGGGAACCCTCGCGAGGACCAGGGGCCTGATCCTGGTCGTACCTGGGTCCCATCCAGCCAGGCTCGCAGTGTGGGCAGGACCCAGTCTCTGGGTCGCAGACCTCCCCATGCCGGCAGCGTGGACACAGCTGGAGGCAGTCCTCGCCATAGAAGCCGGGTGCGCAGGGCTCCTTGCAGAGGGTCCCATTCCAGCCGGGCTGGCACGCCAGGCAGAAGCCGTCCACAGGGGAGCAGGGCTGGCTGCGCCTACAGCTCCCACAGCTGCACAGGCAGAGGCGTGGTGAGGCCTTGACACCCACCCCGACCCCTCCGAGACGCAGGCTTCACCCGACACCAACACTCAGCATCAGTTTGGACCACAGGAAAATACTCTATAGCACTTCATGCACTCGAGCAGTGACAGGGCAGGGGGCAAGCAGGGAGCGATGCTGCTTTATCGCCCTGGGGAGCGGTGCTGAGGACAACCAGATTTTGGGATGACACCGGTTCTTTCTGCCGGCATTAGCAGGATGTTTCTTTTGGGGCAACACCAGTGCTGCATCTAGCCAGGGCTGCTCAAATTCCCTGGCCAGGACTCCCTACCCAGTCAAAAAGGAAAGACAAAAAGACAGACATGTCTGCGATTGCTTCCGCCTCTGAGATCTGGCTGCAGCCCCTAGGTACCCATAGGACCCCCACCCCACTGTCCCCAGCTCACCTGTGCACACACTGAGACCCATATTTCCCTGCCGGACAGGGATCCCGGCAGCTCCTGCCCTGGTAGCCGGGGCTGCAGCTGCAGTGCCCGCTGAGGGGGCTGCAGGAGCCATGCAAGCAGTCGCAGTGCCGCTGGCACGCCGGCCCCCAAAATCCTGCTTTGCATTCACACTTGCCCGTCTCCTGGGCGCAGGGCGAGAGGTTGCAGGAGCATTTGAAGCTGCACCTCCTGCCCCACCAGCCCGGCAGGCAGTGGCAGTGGCCGGTGAGGGGGTCGCAGCGGGAGGTGGCGGAGTTGCACTGACATTGCTTCTTGCAGGTAGGTGCCCACCAACCGGGCTCGCAGCGGCAGGCGCCAGTAAGGGGGTCACAGCGGCCGTGGGGGCCACACTGGCAAGGGAACTGGCAGAGCCCTCCCCAGTGGTTGGGGTCGCAGGTGCAGTGCCCACTCGCCACGTCGCAGCGCCCGTTGGGGTGGCACGGGCAGCTCCGCTTGCAGTCGGGGCCCCAGTACTGCTCGGGGCAGCCTGCAAAGGGAAGGAGACGGCGAGGATGGGGGGTGACGGGGAAGCCCAGCAGCTCCCGGAGCAGCCAGGCTGGCAAAGGGGATGGTGAGGGCTGAGCCCTGGGGAAATACTCACGGGAACTGCAGTCTGCTCCAAAGAAGCCGGGTTTGCAGAGGCAAACCCCGGGTCTTACACACACCTCGTCCACCCCGCAGGCATCCTCCCCCTCGCACAGCGCTGTCGGTGGCAGGGCAGGCACATCAGTGCATGATGGCCCCCTCCCCGGGGCTTGCACCCCGCTGCCGGACCACCCACCACCTGGCCACCTCCTGCCGAGGCAGCCTTCCCAGGGAAACCGCCATCCTGCTTCCCGCTCCACCTCTCCCAGCCAAGCCGCCGCACCATTAGCGGCTTGCTCAGTGGGTGTTTGGGGGTCCCCATGGTGCAGCACCCCACGGTCACCACTCCAGGAGAACTGAAGGGCTTCCCCCCCAACACCCAGCACCGTGGATGAGCCACCCGCCCGAGCCGTGGGCCTCATCGCCGTCCATCACTCACCGGCCGTGCATTCCCGCCCTTCCTGCTTCCAGCCGGGGCAGCACGCTGGGCCGGAGGGGAGCCTGCGGGAGAGACCCGGGGGCCATCAGCCGGGGTGGAGGGTGCCAAGGCTGGCATGGGTTGACTTGTGGCTTCACAGCTTTGGCTAAGGAGAAGCGATCACAAGCGCTTGCCCCTGCTGGGCCCAGTGGGTGGGGAAGCAGGGCAGCCCCAGGGACATCGCTCCGGAAGGAAACCAGCAAAATAGAAGGAAATTTAAGAGCGGGCGGCGGGGCTGGGCGACGGGGCAGGCCTGCCTGGCTCTGCTGCTCCAGAGCCCGTGCCAGGACCCCAGCGCTCTGGGAACAGCTCAAAGCTTTGCCAGTGACCCAGAGCAAAGGCACTGAAGCAAAGGCAATAAAAGGCGCTGCCGTTCATGGTGAGACCGATGGGAGAGGCAACGTAGCAGCAAAGCGGAGGGGACGTGAGCTCCAAAAGCCTTTTGGGTTTTGCTACACCCATGTTTCCCACCTGGTGCACGATGAGAGTTTTGCCAACGCCCCCACATCCCCCCATTGCCCTGTGCACTGGGGGTGCACGAGAAATAACTCCTGGAGAAGGGGTCTGGGCGCCCCAACCGCCCATGCATGCCCTAACCACGCTCCTCAGCATCACCCCGGTCTGTGCACCCACACAATGCCAGGCTGCAGATCTCCATCCGTGGAATGACAGACGGACGGTGACCCCCGGGACTGCTGAGAGGCCCCAGGAGGTAGAAGGACACGAGTCGGGACCCATGTGGCACCTACCTGCAGACATTCCTGCCATCGGGATCAAGCTCCTGGGCAGAGCTCTGCACCCACAGCCACAGCTGGAGGCAGAGGATGGGACGGGTGCTCCCCATCCCAGCGGGGCACGAGGGCCTGGCTCCCGGCAGCTCCCCAGCCCCACGGCGGTGTCCGTCTGTCCTGTCCCGTCCCTCCTGTGGTGCGGCCTCTTCCTCCCACCAGCCTTGGGTTTCTTCCTGAGGAAATGTCGGAGGAGGCGCCCCGATCCAGACGTCAGGGGTGCAGCAGGGAGGGGCAGGCAGGGAACGCTGCCGCATGGGCTATTTTTGGCCCTTGCTGCCACCCTGGTAGCCGAAATGGGCGGTCAGAGGCTCGGCATGGCCCCGCAGGAGTTGGCACCCACCTGAACATCTCACCCACGGTCATGCCGCTCCTCCTGCGCCATCCTCCATTGCCCTCAAAGCTGTTTTAGCCAACGTTTCCCTGACCCACACGAGGCGTCTCCTTCCTCCCCCTGCCCCGACCCCTGTGAGCTGCCCCACGGCACTGCCGACCCCTGGCAGGGGCTGAGAGGTGGGGTCCCCATGTCCCCCATGGGGACACGGCCTGCCCCAGGCTGGCCTTTGAACCGCTGCTGGCTGCCGTCCCACCTCGCCGTCTCCCCAGGAGCTTTGTGTCAGCAGATGCACAGGAAACACCTTTTTCCTACCCAAGGCCAGCTCGGCTGGGGGGGCCCCGGGCTGGAAGCATGCTGCTCCCCCCATCATGCAGGACTTAACTCCATCAGGCCCAGTGCCGCAGCCCCTGTAGCCCCGCTCCCTGGTGGAGTTGACCCTCAAAAGGGGCTCCGGGGTCTGGCACCATGCAGCCGGCCCCAGTCCTTTGCACCAGCACATGAAAAGCGATGGCTATGCTGGAGAACTGTGACTGAAGCCCGGTGGCATCACCCAGCCGTTCCCAAGCAAGGAGAGAGAGGAGCCTGCAGCGGGTACCTCGGAGGAGGAACGAGAGACTGATTTATTTCTGACTCCAGTTCTAGAGCTAGGAAGTACCTGACCTGAGAGGGCAGCCTTGCCCTCGTGAACACGAGGATTGTTCCAGTCTGAGTTCCCAGTAGGAGCAGGAAGAGGTCCCAGTACAAAACCAACTCACCCCTCGCTGAAGAGTGCAGGAGTGGCACTGGTGGTGCTGAACCCGACTGCTCCCAGCCGTGGGAGCACCCAGACACCCAGTGCAGCGTGCTCAGCCCCTTCCAGCCGTGCGGTGACCCCAGGACAGTGCCCGGCTGGCTAGTCCACACACCCCAACTTGACCTTCACATTGCAGGGACGGGTGGAGGTATGAGGGAAAGAGGTGAAGCAAAATACCCCCACAGGGCAGGATCCTGGGCTGCAAGCAGAGGTGCTTGGCAGAAAGAGCCATCAGCGGAGGGGAAGAGTCCTTTGGGGTGCGGCAGTGGGAAGTGGGTGCAGATCCCTGCTGTGCTGAGCAGCACGGACAAGTGGAGAGCAGGGGCATGGCTGTGCAGAACCCCTGTAGTTAAGCCATGGGCACAACAAAACGGTGGCCGATGGGCAGAGATACCCAGAGGTGCCGGAGCCATCTGTGCCAGGCTGGCAACCCCATGGCCGAGCGCCCCAGTAGGTTTGGAGGAAGGCTGCACGTGCTGCGGCTTCACCGTCACTACAGCGTGGGGAAGCGGCCAGGGCTGCCCTGCTGCTCCCGAAGATGCCGGGAGAAAAGGAGCAGGGAAGTGCCGCTGCGAGGCCAGATCCGTCTGCCGTTCAGAGGGGCGGTGTGGCTCTGTCAGGGCAGCCGGCCACCGGCTCGCTCCCTCCCTCTGGCTCCAGCTGCGTGTCCAGCGAGTCAATGATTTCCCAGGCTCCGGAGCAGCTGGATGTGGGGGGGTCTTTGCTGCTGCCCTGATACCACAGCCCAAAACTGCAGAGAGAGCAGATAACAGCTGTGGGGGAGAAGAGCCTTCCCAGAGAAGCAGCCAGATCCCAACCTCCCTCTGCATTTGGCGGTGGTGGGATGTAGCCCGTCTGTGAGCCTCTGGGAGCGTGCAGCACCCCAGGGGGAGCAGCAAGGCTTCCCTGCCCCTGCCCAGGACAAGGCAAATCCCCGCTGAACCAAGCGATCCCCTCTGCAGCAGCAACGCTGCCAGCCCCACACCAGGCAGCCCAGCTCCATCCCCGTTGCACCCAGCAGGGTGGGCACCAAGCTCAGCCGGCGATGGCTCCACAGCTGAGCCCCAAATCTCTCCGCTGGCAGAGTCATCCATCCCCAGCGGCGCCGGAACATGGGAGCGAACTTACAAGTTTCTAATTTTGGATTCGGGAGGCTGAGCATCCACGCAGTCTGTGTCACAAGCTGGGAGCCAGGAGCCCTCATCTTCATCACTGCAGCACAAAGGAGTGGGGGGAAAAAACCTGTGCTAAGCCACAGGCTCACCACGAGCGAGTGCCAGAGCCAGCCCGGGGCTCCCAGCCGAGCAGTGTCCCCCGCAGAGCCAGGGGCACGCGGACCAGGGCTGCTGTCCCGACAAATCATTGTCGGGTGTGACCTGCCACAAAGCCACAGCCAGCTGTAGCGATGATGCTTGTGTCCCAGACACAGCCGTGTTTCGTGGCAAGCCCGGCCCCGGTTCGGTGATCTCAATCCACAAGGTCTCCTCAGGCACCCTTCAAACCCCCAGCACTTGGGCAGCAGACGGTGCACCCCTCCCATTCCCACAGCAGCAGAAGCCACGACCCGCTGTAAGGTCTTTATGCATCTCACCCCACACGGCAAGTGCACGCTTCTTCAGGGGAACGGCCCGACAATCGGCACCGCTGGCCGCGGGTCGGGGCCGAGGCGGGTGACAGCCATGCCTCGCAGGGAAGCAGAGAACACACGAGAGGTGACTGCAGGGCAGCGTTCACATGGCAGCGGCCATCCTTGCTAGGCAGGACCCAACACCCCCAGCCTCCCGGCTGCCAGCAGAGACCCCAACACAAGCAAGCAGCAGGTTTCAGTAGCGCGAAAGAGCTCAGCCCCCTTCAGACCTTTATTAAAGCCTCTAAACCCCAGTGAGACCCAGCTCCCCTCATGCCATACAGCAGCTTTTGTGCAGGCTTCGCCCCCCGCCGCCAGCAGACACGCAGAGCCAGGGCTGGTGCCCACCTCCCCTCCCCACCGTGAGAAGTCCATTGGAACCAGCGCTGCCCACGAACGTCTCACAGAGCTGCCAGGGAACATCTCTACTGCCATCTTCAAAGGCTCTCCGTGGACAGCCTCCACCTGCACAGCGCAGGGACCAGCCCGCCTCGTCTGGTGGGCCCAGTGCCACAACCTTGCCTCCCTTTTGCCACATCCACGCAGGAACGAGTGGCATTTGGCCAGGCCATGTGTGACAAGTGACAGGGACACGTAAGTGGCAGCAAAGAGCCCAGCCGCTGCGGCACTCCCAGGGCTAAGCCAGAGCAAGACATCTGCTGCAGACATTAAACCTTTGATCTCTGGAGGGAGTCAGGGAGGAGGCAGCTCATGGCCTGGGGCAGTTCCCTTCCAGGGTGTCACACCACGCAGAAACGCCGGAGCCGCCATCCACCCTGCACAGGAGACTCCCCACGCTCCCTCCGGGCGAGCAGGACTCACCTGCTTGCCGACTCCTCCACCGTTCCCAACATTTTGGCTCTGATTTTTTTTCTCTGTCTTTTGATTGTCGACTTCATTGCATCCAAGAAGAAGCTAGGAACTCTCTCTTCGTTCAGGAGCTCCCTGGCAAAAAGCAGCCAGCCAGTTAACTGAGAGCCTGGCAAAGAAACCCACGCCGAACGCGCCAGGAGCAGCCTCTGATGGGCCACGGGTGGCTGCACGGACAGGAGCGACTCGGCTTGCTGCCCCACGTCACCGGGGCAGGGCTCACCGCTGGTAATAGGCCAGCTCCTCCTGCACCAGGAACAGGTTGGTCTTGAGCTCGTTCCTCTCTTGCAGGATCTGCTGCAGCTCTTCCTTTGAGAAGCAGCAGTGAGCAGAGCTCCTGCACGCATCCATGTCCTGGTGCTGCGGCTCCTCTGTGGGTGATGCTGCTCCTTCCTACAGGAACGGAAAGAGTCAGCAGGCAAACGGAGACCCTGAAGCCCCCACCCCAAAGGCTGGGTGCCACTTGCAGGCAGAGATGGAAAAGTCTTTGGAATGAGTTTGCTAGCCTGGAGTTGCTGCAGCCCTCCATGGACCACAGTGGCTCCCCAGTTCAGCCAGCACCCACCACCCATCACCACATGTGCCAAACCCTCCTCATGCTCTGAGTCCCACCCAGCTTTTCCCTCTGTCAGCTCCAGCCCTACCAACTGTTACTGACAGGCGGTACCAGCATCGTAGACACTGAACTGCTCCATTTTCAGCAGTGGGGCTCACTCAAGTGGCCGTGTCCTGCTGGCAGCTGCCAGCTCCAGGCACGCAGGACCCCCGGGCAGGGACGGGAAGGTCAGATCAGCATTAGCGACGCCCTGTAGCAGCAAGGCCGCAGGCTCAGACTCACCAGGCTGGGCTTTGCCCATGAGGTCTCAGCGGCGGTCCTGGTCCTCCTGTTCATTTCCCTCTGGGTTTGCAGCATCGCAGCTTCCAGGTCTGACTTCTTCTCCAATGCGCTCTTGAGCTGAGCCTGCACCACGGCCACCTTGTGACGCAGGTCTTCGTTCATGGCCATGAAGCGATGCAATTGCTCCTGCAGCTGGAGGACCCACGGCAGCCGAGAGAGAGGCGCAGCATCAGCTCTGGGCCCCCACCCAGGGACATCAGCACCATGGGATAGGCATCTGCCCCGGCAGGCTCACCAGCCGCGACGACAGCCCCGGGGGAAGGTGACATGAAAGCAGGTCCCCAGGCCATTCACACACCACACCCTCGAGCTCCCACAAGCTCACCGCCTCCGTGTCTCGGCTCTTGCAGACGATCTCATGGGCTTGGGCACGAAGCTCATCCCTCTGCTTGTCCACCACCTCCTTCAGCCGCAGCATCACCTCCCGCTCCTTCCGCGCGGTTCTGTCTGAGCCAAGACATGGGGTGGGACAGGCGTGAGCAGCCCCTGGGACCCAAGGAGTCCCCTGACCCCACACTACAGGGTTCCTCGATGCTTCTGCAAACCATCGTTCTACCGTCGTTCCTGGTAGACGGCAGAGTAGGAACAGTGGAAAGATGGGAGCTGAGAGCTTTAGGCTGTGCCTGACGCATCCTTGTGCTGGCAACGGCAGCCCAGGCCCTGCGTCTGCCCCCACCATCCCCCTGGGGGCTTGGGGGTGCTCTGAGAGTTTGGGATCTTTGTGGCTTGTAGAATAAGGTAACAGCTGTGCTCCCTGGTAAGACAGGTGTCCAGGGCCGGGCAGCACGGAGAGCAGGTTCAGCAGGTCCAGACCCAGCCTGTCATCCCCCACGGGAACACCCCATGGGGGCAGGGGACCCTGAACCCACCGGGACACCCACCTTCCTGAGACTGGCTCTCCGCAAGCTGCCCCAGGAGCTGCTGGTTCTGCTCCTCCAGGCAGGCCAGGCGGCCGTGCAGGGCTCGCTCCCGGCGCTCAGCCTCCCACAGCCTCTGCTCCGGGTCCTGGGGGATGGGGACAGCCGGGTCAGAGCCACCCACAGGGATGGGGACGGATGGGTCAGAGCCTCCCGGGGGCACCGGGACAGCCGGGTCAGAGCCACCCGAGGGGACGGGGAGAGCCCAGTCTGCGCTGTCCCCACGGGGACTCCCGCGAGGACAAGTGTGGCTCAGTGCCGCCCCGCAGGGCACCCCCGAAGGCATAAGGGTCGGCGGAGCCCCCCCCCGCGCCGCTCACCTCGGCGTCCTGCCGCCCGGCCGGCGCTGCTGNACACACACAGTCACACACACACAGTCACACACACACAGTCACACACACACAGTCACACACACACAGTCACACACACACAGTCACACACACACAGTCACACACACACAGTCACACACACACAGTCACACACACACAGTCACACACACACAGTCACACACACACAGTCACACACACACAGTCACACACACACAGTCACACACACACAGTCACACACACACAGTCACACACACACAGTCACACACACACAGTCACACACACACAGTCACACACACACAGTCACACACACACAGTCACACACACACAGTCACACACACACAGTCACACACACACGGGCTGTTGAATATCAACAGCACAAGGGGTTGAGGCAGGCCTAGGCATAGAGGTCCTCCCGGTCGGCGGAGTAGACCTCCCCCTCCTGCAGCAGAGCAAAGTTGAGGAAGTGAGAAGGGCGATGGACCTCATGGTAAAACTCCTTGGGGTTGGCGAGCTGCAGCTCGTACTTCATGTTGGGGTCATGGCGAACACCTGGAAGACAGAGTCCATCACCCACCCGAATGGCCCTCCTGCCTCCGCCATGCATCAGGAGCCCAACGCAGCCCTCTCCCCTCACAAGATAATTTTTAAGCAGACCACGCCAGAAGAGAAAACTCTAAATCCACAAAAGCATCCCCCTTTCAGGTCCCTCACCCTGGAGGTTACAGAACAATGCCCCCCCAGTCCTTTTTTACTGGTCAAGTGTTTTGTCTGCCACTCCTCTCATTTCCTGACCCCTGCTGCGGGTCACCATACCAGGACCTCCTGTTACTCCCCTGCTGAGCACAGCTTCTCTCCTGCATTTTCCATTATCATCTCTTCCGCCTGACAAGGATTAATTATTCAGTGGCAACAGACCAGCCACTACAACCCAGAAAGACATCTATTTCTCCCCTCTATCAGAGTTTGCTCTCTTGCCACTGAAAAATCATTCAGAACTGACATCCCCGTGCTGGTACCAAGCAAAGGTCAGACCACAACGCTGGGAAACCCTGCCAGCCACTCTGAGGAAGGTCAAGCTTCAGAAAGGGCAAGGAACCCTTCCCTGAGGAGCTATTTCCTTCTCCTCCCCAGCCTGCTCCTCTCCTTTTCCCGGGGCAGCTCACCCATGAAGTTGTAGTTCCAGGACCCTTGCGCTGGGACCATGAAGAAGCCGAGGAAGCGATCTGACAGCAGCATCTGCACCCTCTCGTAATGGGAAGGGAGGTAGCCCTTGGGGTTGTTCCCTTTGTCAGTGTTCTGCCGCCCCCACTCGTAGCCGCTCGGGGTCAGTTTGTAGGCTGTCAGCGTGCAGGAGCCTGGCGTAAAACTGAAAGAAAGGAGAGCAGAGAGACGGGGCGGGTCAGGTTCATTTGGGATGAAGGTCAGAAACCAGAAGTGAGCAAACACTCCCTTTCTGCCCAATTTTTAGTTTGAGACATCAGCGTGTTCCCAAGCACAGCACCCACAGGCCCCCTCGGCAGAGGGGGCACACAGAAGCCTCCCTGCTTGCACCTGCAGGTGATGATGATGGTCTTCTCCCCATCCCAGGAGGGGTTGTCAGCCATGACCTTGGCATGGGTGGTGACATCCTGTGGCGAGAGCTGAGGGGACTCGTTTGGTTGGGTGTGAATCCACCCCAGAGGTTCCATTTCCTAACAAAAACGAGAGCGTATTAGAAATGAAAAGACCCTCACAACACAAACCCTACAAGCATGGCACAACGCGCACAGGGACCAAAGGCTTGCCTTTCACCTGAGCCCAGATCAGGCTGACTTCAGCCTGAGCCCTTGAAACTCCACTTCAACAGACCAAGGGAAGCTGCCCCATCACCTCGGGTCCCCGTTACTGGAGATGGTGATCTTCCACCCACACTGGGAGCAGGTGCTTAACTCACCTTGAGATATTCATGCTGCGGCAGTTGCCCTGGGAGATGCACAGTCTGGTGTGTTCCCCACTGGGGCACCATTACAATGCACCGGATCTCCTTCACTTGGGGGTTATCGGGAGGGCTCACTCCATACAGGTAACCTGCAATCTAGGAACACAAACACCCGCCTCAGCAACCCAGCAGAGACATCCTTGTAACCCTACAGGAGTGGGTGTGCCCTGGCCTCAGTTCCTACGGCAGGTTCTCACTAGAGGAGAACACTGTAGTGTTGTTCAGGGCTGAGCTTCCCCTCCAAGTCTGGCCATCAGGACCCAGCTAGAACTCAGCTGCGCTCAGCCATATCGCGGGCGTCTGTCTCCATACGGATAGCAGCAAGGTCCCAGGCCCTCGCCACTGGGTCCCGACTGCCCAGGACTGCCATCTGCCCCAGCACCATGGGCTACACCTGTAACAGACTCATTGCATGCTCACCTGGGCCCGCAGATCTGAGATGCAGATGAATTTCTTCAACACGTTCTTGGGAAGAATGTACGTATAGCCCGTTTCCTTTATATCGTCTGATGAAACATAAATGTGGTTTGTCCGCAGGTGGAGGTTGGCAGCAGAAATTGCTCTGTGAAGAGGAGATGATTATCAGAGGGCGCACAGACCCCTTCCTGAGCACTCCGACCTTTTCCTTG
Source organism: Steatornis caripensis (assembly GCA_013398225.1). Taxonomy (NCBI): domain Eukaryota; kingdom Metazoa; phylum Chordata; class Aves; order Caprimulgiformes; family Steatornithidae; genus Steatornis; species Steatornis caripensis. Next base: position 17,985 of record VZSC01002402.1, on the reverse strand, counting down.
CACAGCAGCTCTGCCTGCCTTCCTACCTGACTCGCCACTCGGTCTTGGAGGAGAAAGTCTGGGTTTCGTAGTTGCTGGTGGTAGAGGTGATGATTTCATCCCCGTGTTTGTTAACAGTGCGGGTCTGCGTGGCTGTCAGTTGTGACTGCTCTTTGGTCTGCTTCTCAATTTCTGCAATTTGCTGTCGCTGCTGAGAGGGGGCAGAGATCTCCATGCCCAGGATGATGTCTCGGATCTCTGACTGTGTCAGGGATGCAACGTTCACACTGAAAGAGAAAATTCACCCAAGTCAGGCATTTCAAAGGACATTCTGGGCCCTTCTCACCAAGGCACGAGCTCAGAACATACACTCGGGGTGCTAAGAAAAATTAAACCACAACTTTTTAGACAAGAGGAGGGATCAGAAAAGGTTCAGTGCAGACATTTTTATCTGCCTTGCTAGAAAGCAGTTAATAGTAATAACCAGTTTCCTTACAAAGCTGACAGTTCATTGTCAGAGGCTCTTGAAAGTCTCCTCTCCACAAGGAGCACTCTGGCCACACAGTCTTTGGAACAGGAAGGAAAGGCTGACAGGATTACTGCAGCTGGACAGCAGCTTACTTGTTCTTCTTGCCGTAGTCAGCAAGGATAAGATCCTTCAGCTGCACCTCCACCTTGATCCACTCCTCATCTGTCAGGGTTGGCCAGATATGGTGAGGCTCCGTTATGGTTGTCTTATCTGGTTTCAGAATAACTTTGGCTCGATCGTTATTCACATGTAGCGCCCGGAGAATCAGAATCAGACGAGAGAACGCCTTGGAGAAGAAAAAAAGATGCAGCTAGTCATAAAAAAGGAAAGCAAACCTACAAGGCCCTAGTACAGCCCTCCTCTGTTTGGGCACGCCGACACTGCACAGAAGTGCCAGTGGAATCAACCTGAAGGAAAATTCGGGCAGACTCAGAGCCAAGTGCTCCTGAGCAACAAATTGTGAGGGATCTCTGAAGCCTTGGCTCCTGCTTAGTTTATCAGTGGCAAATCAAAATACAGACTAGGCATGCTGTGCTTACCGTGTAGGAAGAGATGGTTTTCAGCCAGTCATCATAGAGATTGAAGAGAACCATCTGGGGTTCGGTAGCCTTCAGGATGAGATCACCAAACTTCTCCACTTTCAGACAGGCCTGGAAGGGCAGCTGCAACTCTGAGCCTTTGATCACAATATTGGGGAAATCCAGCAAGTGCACCTGGAGTTTACCAAGAAGAGGAATTAGCTCACAACTACAGCAGAACATCGGTCCAGCTAAAGTCCTTCACAGGAAAACACGACTGTTCGGCATCTCCCAAGGATTTTACAATGTCCCCACAGAGCAGTATCTGCATTGTTACCTCAAGTGGGTCCAACATGCCCTTCCGAGTCACTATGATCTGCTTAGGCTGCTCCTCCACAGGAAGTGACCGAATCAAGGCAGCCACTTCTTCAGCAGTCTTCCACTTGGCCAGCTACAGAAAGACAGCAGGGTTAGAGAAATGCCTCCCTGCTAACAGCAGAGTCTCCACACCTTTGGGAATTACAGAGACTCAAATTAACTTCGAAAAATACAACTGGAATTTATGGCTTGTTCCAGATCAGTGACAGGACCCAGCATTTCCTTCTTACTGATCACAGAAGGCAGTTTCCGTTCCTGCAGTTCAGTTACTCTTGACTGGCTCAGAAAAAATAGCTGGCTACACTGCCCCCCTGGCTTTGCCACCTGAGAGTCCTCTCACTGCACTAGACGTTCGGCCAAGTGCAACGTGATTTGCTGTAACAGTGAGCACAGCACTGTTTCTCAAGTCCTGCTTGAAGATCTACGCTCTTCACATCTGAGCCTCAAAAACCTTGCAACATCAACGCCTGCACTCCTCTACTTTTACATCCCATGCTAATGCTTGCCTGAGCACAGGCTACACACTGGACATTGGAGCTCCAAACTTGCCAAGAGGCAAGATGACAAAGAATCTCAATGATGTCTTCTGGTCAAGTGGACGTCCTAAGCAGTCAGAGCCCATCCCCAGCTCAAAGCACAACAGGCAGCCAGGCCCTACCTGCCCTAGACGCTTCTGTCCTGCCCACACAGATGTATGGATGATCTTAAGGAAGAGCTGTCCAGTCCTGGGATTGAAGATGAAAATGGCTCCGTTGATGGGTTTTGTGGTCAAATTCCCTTCAAAAGTCTGACAAAACAAGTGAAAGTTAAGAGTACAGGAGATAAATACAGCCTATCCACACCCTCACACAACAGCTGACTTGCTGTGTGCTTTGAGCAGTAACTGTATGAGAAATGTAAGAGCTGCTCTGTGCACGCTGCAAAAGTTTGGGTCCATGTTGATTCCTAGTTTTCCATCACGCATGCCTCCACAACCACCCGAGCACAGGGCATTTACAGCCCCTTTTCTTTCCCCCCGAGCTACGCCTCCGGCCTCACCTTGTGTATGGTCACTCTGTACACATTGGTGTCATCCACAAACCAGATGATCTGGTTGGAGAAGAGCTCTCCGTAGTTCTGGGAGGAAAGGTATGGTTCTGTGGGCTCAGACGAGTACAGCTGCAATCCCTTGCGGATTCGTTCTCTCAACACATACAGCGCAGGATTTGCTTTCATAATTTTGGCCATAGCCTGCTGGATCAGAGGTTTGCTCCCAGGGAACCAGTTCCCGTAAGCACTGAAGAAGAAAACGAACAAAGACTTGGTTGTTGCCATCAGCCCTGAGACGAAGAGACAACAGCCATGCATGAGTCTTTTCATGCAGCAGCCAGGCACCTTTCTGCCTGCTGAACACTACTGTATGACTTCTCTTGCGATGTTCTTGGGAGCTGTTCACCTACGGCTCTTCCCTAGACCTCCTCTCAGTGGGAAGTCACAGCACACACATGCTGCAGTCCCAGAAAAGCTGCATCTTCTCTAGCAAGCACACCGGAGCAGAGGCCTGCTTGCTGGGACTGTCCCCCTAGTTTTTCAGTGAAGAAGGCCCTGCTTGTAGGGGCCCTGGAAACAAGGTCTGTCCTTCAGCTCCAAGAACAGTCTGACAGAAATCTAAGAAAACAAATGATGAGACAGCTGGGGGAACTGAACCATAATTATCGAAAGAGCAGATCTCAGGCAACCTGAAACGACTGTTTAGATGCCTTATCCCATTCACTGCACACCACCAGCTTCTGCCTTCTCCCCTCATCTTCCTGCCTGGAATACAACCCAGTTTGGAGACGCACTAAAACACAGCCACAAACTACCCATTACAGTTAAAACAGAGGGTGCAGCTCTCACCTGTGCAAGTTATAGGCCAGATCAATGGCAATGAGCACGCCAGTGGGAGATGGATAGATACTCATGTTGTCTGTAGTGTAGTCCAGGAACTTGGCTCTTGCGTAGCGCTCGATATCGTGGGAATCGTAATCTCCCCAGCGCAGCTGGATATCTATCCAGTATTTCTGAGTGGTGGTGCTGTCCATCACATCCCTGAGGGGAAAGCAAGCCAGAACAATTTTATCTTGCACAAAACTCTCCTGTGGTCGTTGCACATCTGCGACAGCGACACGAACACTGAAGCCAGCTACTATCTGCACACCATCCTGAAAAGGGACTCTGCTACTCTCTTCATACAGCAGCTGAATGTGGAGGCTGGGAAGAGAAATCCTCAGCTATGGGGTTCAGTTGCAGGTTTAAACACAGCAGCACAGTTACTTCTCTACTGTGTAGTCATGAGAGTCATCTCCCTCAGGGAAGGTCTGGTGAGGATTCTGCTGAACTGAACACAGAACAGGTGCAGGGGTATCCAGTTCACTCCAGATTCTGGCCCTAGGACAGCACAGCTTTGTGGGGTTTCCTGAAGAACGCTTTGGAGCTCCTGAGCTCTGGCTCAGGGGAAAGATCAACCAGAGGAGAGAAGAGCAGCAAAGACAGTATTCAAGTTTTGCAGGAGGTGCTGCAACCATCTACCCTAATGAGCCCTGCACTTTTGTCAGGCATGATAGTGCTCTCCTCGTGTCCCCAAAGAAAACCAACCAACCCTAGCTGCCCAAGGGATTTGGGCTTTGGCTCAGGGTGACAGGCTCAGCAGCTCTGCTCTGTAGCAAGATCAAGGAGAGAGAAAAGGGAAACACTCACTTGGAATCTGCAAGCAATGATGGACGTGACACATTCCACTTATAGGAAGCAAAGAGAAGGATATCTGCACATGAGGAATTCATCTTGTATGACTTCCTGGGATGGATCGTCTCCTTCTGCACTGTCTCAATCTCTAGAGCATCCAGCTCTTGATCAAACACCTGGGGAAAGGGCAGTCAAAGGTGAGCTGTGTTCAAGCAACCTAGCTAAAGAATCTATCCTCAGCACAGAGCTAAAACAGACACCCATGAAAATCCTGTTTCCTCCCCTTCCCCCTCAAATTTCTGGAGAAGAGGTAGCCCTGCTACAACCCCTCGGACAGTGTCTGTTGCTAGCAGGAGGCCATTGACACACAAGGAGCATGCATGCATGCATTGCACAGAAACAGAGTTAACGTATTGCTCACCTGACACAAATCCATTACAATGCTCTCATGGATCTTTTGCCACAAGTGAGCTCGGAAAATCTGAATGAGAGAAATCTTCAGCGTGGGGATCTTGCCATGCATAAAGATGCCTGTCAAATCCAGCTGCACCTGAAACCCAACGTAGACCTGCAAAGAAAAAGCAGCTGTGAGAATATGCAACAGCACAACTGATGGAAGTTTAGAAAACAGAACAGCTACTGTTAAGGAGATTTAGTTCATCTGTAAGAGATATTCTGAAGAATTATTTAGGTTGATTAACTGCACTAAATTCAGTAGAAGTATCTACAGGTACAAATTCCAGGTACTTACGTTGGCTCTGTTAATGGTAGGAGACCACCACAGAGTGAATCTTCTGTTTGGAATTTGGTTCAAACCCGATCTCTGGGCATTTGTCAGCTTCTTCCACTTCATGGACTCCTCAAAGCCACTGGCCTTCTCCCTAGAAAGGGCAGGCAATCAATTGCATAAGATGTCCCTCATCTCCACTGACAGCCACATATAAGAGAGGCAGAGAACACACACGCCGTGAGCGGGAAAGATTGTTTCATGCAAAGAAACTTCCATGGATTCGTATGCTGAAATTCAGCTACAGCCTAACCTCAGGCACCCTCACAACTGAGCTATACAGTCTGCTCAAGTGATGACTGAAAAATGGAAAACGCTCAACAGAATCGTTACAGCTTGAGCCGAGGACTCCTCCTCGTGCACCACTTAGCTCCAGTTTGCAAGACAAGGTCGCATCAACGTTTCTCTTACCAGAAGAGACCCTCCCATGTGGGGAAGTAAGTGCCCTTGAAGAGAGTGTGCTCCAGGATTCCTTCCACTCCACCAAGTGCCTGGATCATATCTGTACGGTAGTTATTCAGGTTCCAGAGTTTCCCATCGTGGCGCTGATGCGTCCACCAGAACGGGTTCTGTTTCAGGACCTGGAGACAACAGCGCACCAGTGAGCAGCTCTGTATTCAGATCATTTAGCCTGCCTGCAGTAATTCTAAGAACCAAGACGATGATGATGATGTCAGCGAACAAGTAAAAAGTCTCATGCCCTCAGTCCTGGAGGGCACAGCTCATCTACAACATGAGTTCAGTCAGCACTACTATGCAATTCAGACTGGGTAGAATCTAAGATAATGTTTTTATCTTTCAGGGATTGGCCTACTACAGAGCTACCATTAGAGGTTTTAAATAATACATTTTTCCACTGTTACTAAAACGTAAGATTTTGCAATGTTCGTTTTGGAACTTTTTTTCCCCTGTCCAGGACTGATTTGTTAATGCTCAGCTGCGCTAAGTGCAGTGTTCCCCAAGACGCTGCAATCTATCCAAATGCTTCAAAGTGGCTAACTATAGATTTTGGAGCATTTGGTTCTCAACAGCCTCTACCAGTCCCAACACACAGTTGTAAGTTCTTCCTGCAGCAGACAGACAAGGAAATGCACCTGCAATAACGCAAGGTGAAAGCACAAGCTCAGTCGTGGGAAATTCTGAGTAAATACCTGATACTGTTTGAAGTCAGTCCTGACTCTCCATCCTTTATCGTAAGCTAGGGTATGCCGGTCCTTCTGGAAAAGGGTATTAATACGAGGAATTCCCCTGTCCCATGAGTCCTCCAGATCCTCCAGCGTCAGACGCCTGAAGAAAAAAAATCCCCACACTTTGTTACCGCTCAATTTTATAGCAATGCATTAATTAATATTTCAGGTTATAAGATCATAGAATAACACAGACCTCAGGGCTCTGGCAGATGTTCTAAAATGCCAAGCACTCTGAGGCTTCACAAAGTGGCTACAGCCATCGCTATGAAAATGCTGATGTCAAACAGCCAAGAGAAAAAGCCTGCCCTTGTAACTGTGCAGAACTAACTGCAGATGGGTCTGATGTCAGCTTTTCCTGGCAACACCTGCCATACCATTTCCCTTAAATTGTGCCACTGGTGCACCTTCTGCTCGCAGAGTCCACACCTCCCTCCAGAGGTAAGACAGCAGCTTTGCAGGCAGCCTGTAGCACATATCACAGGACCAACAAGGTCTCCAGAACCCTGAGACAGTGCAAGACTTCACACTGCTGCTGCCTGTCCTCACACACAGATCTGTTTGCACACAAAAACACACCTGTTCTGGGCTATAGCCTCTTGTCGCTTCAGGGCATACTCTGCCCATACTCTCTGAGAGTCAATGAATTCACTTTCCCAGGGCTGGATGTAACGATACAAATTTGGGATGAGCTGGTCCTCCTCGTGACTCATTCCTGAGCGGAAGTGAGTGATGCCAACATCTGTCTGCTTGGACCACCTGCAGCAAACAGGCACAAGAGTGAGGCAGGAGCGATAGGGCTTCACAAGTCACATTGCCATGACCTACTGTAAAGGCAACATATCTCTATATCATGGCATGGTTTAGCATTCTCACCTATTTTTATGGGAAAGAGTACTGAACCGAACACCCAAGCCATGTGGGCATTTAGGATAGAGCAGCGTAACTCACCTCAGGTCAGACTGCGGGATGAGAACGTGGCCCATGGAGAGCATGCCCAGCCCCCCCAGCTCTTTAGGGGTGTAAAACACCACTGGTGGAAAACGGCTGGGCATTTTGGAATTCAGACCAATTTTGATGCGAGTCTGGATTTTATTCTCACATTTCACCAGCAAATCAAGCAACTCCTGAGTATTTACAACAGCTTCCCGGAAATATGTCATCAAGCCAATCAGAGCTGTATTCCATTTATTGACAATCTAGAAAGGAAAGCAAAGGATCAGTTCTCGGCTTGTTCTCCAAGCACCTGTAGAAAGCTCTGTCACACATCTTCCTGCCACCTTACCTTAGTGAAGGTCGTTGAGCCAGATGCCATGAGGATCTGCCTCACTCTGTTGTGGAATCTCTGCATAGACTCATCATCCACACGGAGGAAGCACTGAGCTGTGCGCTCCTTGGTGACCTACAGGAGCACAGGGCCATCAGTTCCCTCCTGGGAGCTGCTTCTCCAATACAGACAATAAGGTGAGTTCTTGCCATCAGGTGTTTATGAAACACCGGGAGAGAAAATGCTGAACAGCACCTCTACAGTTTCAGGTCCCCGTTCATTCCCAGTCAGGGATTTCCCGTTCCTCTCAGGAAGGAAAGTTCATACCCAGTTCGTTTTAACTCTGCCTGCTAGTGGTACCAGTTACACAGCTGGCAGACTCACGCCGTTAGGCACTCCCCTGCCTGCAGGTATAAACTCTGCTTTGATGCCAGGTATGGGCCAAGCAGCAACTGCTCTCCCAGCCCGCCAAACCCCCACCCTACCTCATTCTGCAGGTTCCAGACACCATCCTTGTGGGTGAACTCCTCATAGCTGGTACGGCACTTGGGCAAAATGCGGCACTCAAACCCACACATGTTGAACAGCAAATTAGGGTTATCCTTGCTGTACACGGATACAAAACTGTTCTCCCACTGCACTGTGGTGACTGATCGAGGCAAACGGTTCTTGATATCCCAAAACACAGCACGACCACTGAAAAACAAGATGTGCACAGTGACAGGCTGTTTGTTACTGAAGTGAAACAGAAACTGGGCAGGTTCTCAGCACTCTCCTAGCACTATAGTCTTGCACCCATCGGTCACGGTCAGAATTACAGCACCTCTTCTTGCTTTTCCTCCTGAGCACCTGCCTATCAGTCTCCAACAGTTACTTGTTCCAAATAATTTTCCCACCCTCCTAGCACTTGTTTTTTCCAGGCTGCAGCACTTACAGGTTCACATCATGTTTCATGAGGCGCATCCGAGCATCCCGGGGCCAGCACTTCTTGTTGTTGTAGCCTACAATGTTCTCATTGTTGGGATCTGGATGCTCTGTCAGGTACCGCTGAATCAAGTCTCTTGCCTCATCTGCTGTAAACCTGGAAACGCACAGAACAGGGTCTGGAGTTACATGATCAAATTCCCAGAACACCAGTCTGCCCATACAGATAAGGACTTGCTTACAGATAGCTGTTCGCTATAGCACGTTTGAAGGTAACGATCCACACACTCCCACTGAAGGGGACTTCAGTATCATTAGCACAGAGCAACCCATGACTGTTTGGTTTATCTTTCCATGAACAGTCACAAAATTTTACATCCACTTGCTGGGAAGCCAGAAAAGGCTTATTTTGCCAGTGGAAAATCTGTAACAATCGAACTTTTGACATCATTGCTTTTCTATGGGTCCACTGAAGTTGCAGAAAAGCAAACTGAGAAGGCAAGAGGAGGCATCTGGACACCTAGTTGTTCTGGGAAGCCTGTCAATTCAAATACTCCTGATCTTTCTCAGTAAAGGGAAAACAATCCTGGAGTAAGAGCATCCTAATTCCCACTTTCATAGCACCTGCTGCAAGACGCCAGCACAAAAGTTCAGCTGAGAAAAGCAGGGGCCCAGAGGTCTCTCACCTGAAGAAGATGTGAATACGGTCGATGTATCTGCAGAAGAGGCGAATGGGATGGGCCACCTCAGTGGCAATGTCTTGGAAGCTGAGGAAGTCATTTGGCATCTGGGGAGGCCCAGCCATTTCACTGGCGCGGTGCAGACCCAGCACCAGCAGGTCCATCACAAGCCCATAATACTGGACAATGAAGGAAGCAAACTGCAGCCCACGAATAATCCCATACGAGTTTGTGTGATTCATGTCCTGAGGAAACGAAGGGGAACTATGAGAATCTGTCACAATACATCAGAGACCTTTTACGTGAGCAGCTGCTCTTCAGCAGGACCCAGAAGGGTTTCCTTACTCCCTCATCACTTCTTTCTCTGGCAAGTCTTGCGTCCCCTCCTCCCCCATGGGTCCAAAACCTCGCCATCTTACAGTCCACACACCCCATTTCCTGACAGCAATCATCACCTTGTAGTTGATCACCACGTTGTTCTTGGCTGTCATGTAGTCAGCGATGTTGTGATCAACAATAAGACGCAACAGCCTGTTGAGCAACGTCAGGTCAATCTTCTCATACATCTTCTCAAAACGAGATTCCAGCATCACATTGCATTCACCTTCACTTGTTTCCCAAACATCTTGCAGATTATTAATGCCTGAGGAGACAAATGAGCTTGTCAAGTTACCTGACACAAGGCATTTCTCAAGAGTGCAGAAGCACCCTTCTGGGCACAGGAAATCAGCATATTTCCTGTAATGTCTGATTTTTCAGTCTCTGGTCCTTCCAGTCTATCCAGAAATTGAAACAGAAACATGTAACCAACCACAAATGCTAATGAAGTTCTCCTCCTCCAGTACATACGTTATATATATATATTAACCTATAAAATGTAGCCTCTTATTGTGACAACTGTTGACTGCAAGTTGCAAATATGAAAACTCAGCTCCCAAGGGGGCTTGAAGGAAGAAAGCTCCTGCTAAGAAAAATCAGTTTTACATGGAATTCAAGATTCCACTAACCTTGGCACCACTTGTACACCAACAGTGGAGGAGGTTCAGTGTCAGCAGGTTTGATCCATGGAGGGAAAAGTCGTCGTTTGTCAGCCTCATACCACAAGTACTGATCCAGATAAGCATCTGTGATTTTCTCCAAGGGCTCAACGTCATAAACAGGAACTAAGTGGCTGTAGAGATCCATGAACTCAATACCCACCTAAAAAAGAAGAGGTAAGACTGAGGCTTACAGTTGACAGAGAACACAAAAGTCTTAGCGTCACTTAGTTCCTGAATGCAGCGTAACTTTTAGTATGGTCTGGCGTTCACTGGGACACTTACCTCCTTGAAGGCTCTCTGAGTTAACAGGTGTCGTTTGATTCTGGACAGAGCTTCATGAGGATTATCATAAGCCTGTTCAATCAAGCCCAACTCCTCTCTCTGTGATTGATTCAGGCGAGATTTCACACTGAAAGCAAGAAAGAACAGCTCGCACACCCAAACACGAACAAACTAATGGCCACGGCATTAAACTGATGAAAGATACCATTCAACTGAGCGGAGCAAGACAAGACCTAGAAATCTTCACCATCCACATCCCCCAGCTGCCCAATGACCCTCAGAAGCACGGTATTGTTTCTGCTCCAAGTAGCAGTGGAGTCCATGAACAGTCCCCACTGAATCTTGGCAATACAACAACCTACAGCCTACACCAGTCCATGAGGGTCAGTTTTACTCAATTCCAGGAATTATGGATAACAAAATGACTTAAGAAGCCTTTCCCAGCACAGATGCCTGCCCTCTGGCAGAACACAGTCACTTCCCACTGCTTACCTGTAAGCTTCCTTCAGCCTCTCCAGGGCCAATATGAGCAACTTGGTGTCATGCTTGTAGGACAGCGGGGGGAAGGGAATGGGTGAGAACCTCCTGCTTTCCAGCCAGTGCACTGTGGTTGTGTACACAGCAACAGCCTCTTCTGCAGTGATGTAAGGCCCATCCTGCAGAACCACACCACCACCATTAGTCAGTGAAAGGTTCCCTACAAAAATAGCACCCATTTGGGCAACCTCAGGCAGGACAGAAGTACCTTCAAGTAATTGTGCTGCCGTTCCTGCTCAGCTTTTAAGTAAAGTCTGGTCAGCCGGCCCAGATTCTTCTTACAGACGGTTTTGTCCACAGTGGCACCCCGACGGATTCGCTCCCTGTTGTAGTGAGCTGTATTTGTCCACCAGTCAGCTTTTGCCTTCACGTACCTCAGGATCATGTTCTCAATAGGAGTTGGCAGCCCTGGCACCTGGGGAGGGACAGAAATGTGAAGCAAGCAGGAGTGAGAGGAGCAGTTCTACCTGGGAGATGGTAAAATTGGGCTGAAAGGCCAAGCAAGAGACTTACCTTCCAGGGGATATTTGCCTTCCAGCACCGCCAGGCCTCGCTCAGATGCTGCAAGATGGTTCTGGCTTTGTTCTGTTTAATTCCTTCTGGCATCATGTCCAGAATGTCATGCATAACGGCTGCCCTCAGCTCCAGGTCAAAGTGAGACTCCACACGCTGCTTCGTGACAGTCTTTGCTACACCCTTTGAGTGACGGCCTGGAAAAAGCAAACTACTTCAGCAGTTCCGACATCATCAGGCAGTGCTCCTCCTTCTTCCTAATACGGGAGTGCATGGAGGTGCAGGATGTCTGAAGAAACTATACTGCCACATGACTGGCAAGTTCGGAGTAGATGATTAGGAGGCTATGGACCCCGTAAGTGCTATGGAGCAGGGAATCCCACTTCCATTTGCAATCTGTTCTGGGCGTGCTGGTCTCGTAAGAGCTCTAAACCAGTCAATAGCTCTTGGGATTGACATGGAGCATGGATACAGACCACCACTTGGAACAGAAAACTGGAGCTCGAGCTGGCAAGTAAACAGTATTAATCTTTACCACACACTCCTCCCACACCCAAGATGTACACAGTGTGCTGACCTTCAAACTGCCTGGCCAGCAAATTCCCCAGCCAGCGTTCCAGCAGCGGTGTGATGCCCCTCATGAAGAACAGCCATACTCTCCAGCCTGGAGCCCAGAAGCCACAGCCAGGACCTTTGCCCACAGGCCCCTGGAAGAACAGAGCCATGGTAAGAGCGTGTCACTTATTGACACTCTAGAATCCCTCCCATGTTGCTCAGTTTACGTGGGGTCACCATCACGTGGAAAGGTGGAACTCACTGTGTTAAACCTGTAGTAGATGAGATGTTTCAGGTCCTTGCACATACGAATCTGCCTCATCAGTTTGTACTTGTATCGGTACATTCCTGTCAGCTGACCCACATGGGCAAAGATGTACTGCAAGCCATCTGCCAACTGAAACACAGTGAGCACATGCAGAGATAATTGACTCATACAATGATCAGTTCTTACAAACTAGCAGAATTAAAAGCAGAATTTCACACAACGCTGCATGCTTTCATTGTTCCCCCGCTTCTCCGCAACACTGCAACATTCAGTCATTTTGTGCATCCTATATAAGCCGGACGAGAAGTTCCACTCCTCCTCTCATTCCTCCTCATCTTTAAAAAAAAAAAAAAATTTTACAAAAAGCCTACCTGAAATGCATCCACATTTCCAAGTCTGTATTGGACGTGGCTGTCCACCACCAACTTTGTCAGCCGCAGAACCTCTCGGCACAGATGGAAAGCATTACCAAAACGAGATTTTTTCCTTTCCTGGAAGACACAAAAATCCAGGATTTATGTAACAATGTTATGTAAGAGTGAAACAGCTCCACTTTGGTCAGTCTGTGCAACAACCAAACAGCTGAGGCACTGTGGCCTGTCTTACCACAGCAGCCACTTAACAATCTTCAGGTAAACTTTACTCGAGTAAAATAGCACATGGACCAATACCTTAGTAGTGAGGGTCTTCACGGGCTTCAGGTTGAAGTTGTAATCCAGGTGAAGGTAGTTGAGGTTCTTTCTGTGGATCAGCAAGTTCAGCATATTGTAGCCCTGGCGACACACCTGCAGGCCTACTTCCACCCAGTCCAGCTTCGTCGACTGGAAGAACTTCGTAGCCTTGAAGGAGCGGAACAGGTACCTGGAGAGAGCAGAGACTGTAATCAGCTGAATCCCCACCACAGATCAGCAGTTTCCCACTGAACAGACACCCACTTACCTCTTCTTCTGGGCCTTGGGGGGTCTGTGCTTGAGCGCGTTCAGAACATAGTATTTCAGGAGCTTCTGATAGGAGACTCGCACTTTCACTGGCTGGCCTGCTGGGCAGTGCTCACGATACCTAGGGATAAACCATATTTCTGTGTTTTAGGTAACTCACATTCCTTAGAGAACAGGTTTCCAGAAACTCTCCAGAAGAAACTAGTCACCACAGAATGTCTTTAGTTTATCTTCACTGTAACAAGATAATAATGTCACAATCACTAGAACACTCCCTTCCCCCAGGAGAGAACTCACCAGTTCTTGACCAGAGGGATGTCAAGAGCTCTCCGGGTCCTCCCAGACCTCAAGTTGAAGGGTCGTGGGGCCCACAGCAGGGCAATGCCGTTGGCTGTGTTGTCTGTGTACAGCGGAGTATCCTTCAGGAAAGGTTCCACAAACTCTGGCAACTCAAACTCTTCATCATCATCAGGCAACGGTTCCTGACTCTGAAATACAGAAACACCACACAACATTTGTTTCCTGGTTACTTCAACTCAGTTTTCAGAGTTAGCCAAGGAAAAACCATTTCTTTGATCTCATGGTAGAAGTGTGACAGTGCTGAGTACCACAAAAGCAAGCAGCACTCTGCAAGGCCCCAACGCACCTGAGAACTAACTTTGGCTACCAGACCCTGAGTGAAGTGTTACAGAGGTAACTCAAGGGAGATGTCAGCTCCATGCATATGCCAAGGACGACCAAAAAGATAAATAACCTATGAGAAGACTCTAAAATAACACTGGTAATTACGCACCGGGCTTTATCCTTCAGAGACCAAAGGAGACAGGTATGTGCAACTCCAGAAGTAGAAAAAGACTACAAATGCCAACTGGGGGGGGGGGTTGTGAAAGGGCTATTGCTTTCTCCTGAAATATCTATAGGAAGCAATGTTACAAACAAGCTGCTAAAGCCCCACCACCTCCACACGCAGGGTTTATCAGGGGCTCTCCTGNAGACTCTAAAATAACACTGGTAATTACGCACCGGGCTTTATCCTTCAGAGACCAAAGGAGACAGGTATGTGCAACTCCAGAAGTAGAAAAAGACTACAAATGCCAACTGGGGGGGGGGGTTGTGAAAGGGCTATTGCTTTCTCCTGAAATATCTATAGGAAGCAATGTTACAAACAAGCTGCTAAAGCCCCACCACCTCCACACGCAGGGTTTATCAGGGGCTCTCCTGGACGGTGACTCACCTTGACAGAATGTCTATGTGAGATGGGGTTGATCAGCGGATCGAAGTAAAAAGCTGGGAGATCAGGATCTTCTGTTTTAATGAAAACGACGTTGGGCGTATGATACCTACAATACACACCATGTATTAGAGCATCCTGACAGCTTTCCCCTCCTCTCCCTGCTCTCAAGGCTGCTGCACTTACCAGGTCAGGTGGACATGGTGTGGCAGGTTATTGTACAGGTATGGGAAAGCGATTTTGTACTCTGTTCTGATCGGCTGCCTGATGATAATTTTGTTGATGTCGTTAAATTCATTCCAGTCTTCATCCCTCAAATAAGACAAAAATAAATGATTAGACAAGCACTCAGGGCCACAGAAAGGCAAACGTTTTCGACCAAAGATGGGGTATCAGCACTTCTCCTTTAGCCTTCTCCTCACACTAACAACCATTCGGTATCCAAAGCAGCAAGCGCATCACAGACTTAATGCTGAAGAGCATGAACACCCAGGAATAGCTCACTCACGGCAGGACACTTCATAACAGATTAGCCCTCCCAGCCCTTCTCCCAGATAACCGCTTATCTTTCCTTCTAAACCTAACACTTACTGAAGATTTATGTCTCTAACAAGAGGCTCAAACTTGGGACCTCCAGGAATAGCCATGTTCAGCGCCTTGGAGGTAAAGAACGCTTTCAGGTCAAACAAATAGAAATAGTTGTCATCCACAAGGTCAGTGAGCAGCTGATTGGCCAGCCGGTACAGCGTGGACATCATCGGGAGAGTGAACTGCCAACGCTGGTACGTTGAACCGTTCACGTACCTGCAAAGGAACAAAGCACAGACACTCACTACACAGCCAGAAGACAACTGGGCCTTTACCAAATGACCAGAAATAACCAAACACCTTTCACTGTGCATCATTTCCTGAAAACATTAAGGACAGCTAACACACAGGCCCCTCTAGACAGAAAGAAAGGCTCAGGACTGCTTAAGACCACTGTGGACTACATCTGCCTGGAAAATAGCAACTGCTCCAGTTCTTCTCCTGCTCCATATCCAAACTGACACATACAACATCTGAAGTCAGATTCAACAGCCTTTGGCGCTTTTGTGCACTCTTATTAAATATCAATTCAAATTCCAATCAGACAAGCCAACTTTTCATCTGTATGGCATGTAAGACACATCAGTTTCAGCAGTTAAAAGTGCAGCAGTACTTCTGGACACAGAGGTTTTGTTACCCTCACAGATGTTGATGACGGAGGGACAGCTTTACAGCACTCAGGTTCTCCCTCCCATCCCTGAGGGAAGGTTTTCTCTCCCCACCACCACCACACACAGCCCAGTATCATACCGCCAAATGTTACAGACTGCTGCGTACAGCTAATTTATGTAGTGCATAATGGTGCGTTTTTCCCCTCGCAGTGAACTAGAGGCACGTACTTCCTGTTGTCTTTCAGCGGCTGGTGGTCATAGAACCAGTCCAGCACAGGGGCATCCTCCTCTGGATCCAGCTCAAGCTGAATGGCTTCCAGCGGCTCCACATCCAGGATGTTATCAGCGTAATCCAGAGGAGGTTCTTCATCATCAAACGGGGGGAATCTCATCCTCTTGAAGTGACGCCTGTCTCTCTTCTCTCGCCTCATCATAATCCACATGGACCTGGAAGAAACCCAGATACAGTTAAACATCGCTTTTACTGTGGATGCATGAGTGTTTACTCCTAAGTTCCAACCAGGGCAAAGGAAGAAGGCACTTACCCCCACTGAGCAATGTACACCGGCTCTATGACCCAGGGAATCTCGTTCACAAAAGAGATGGCGCCTGTGATATGGTACAAGACTGGAACATCTCTGATTTGCTCCCAGGGCATGGGCATGTTCTCCAATAGCTTCAGAACAGCGTGAGGCATGTACTTCAGAGCACTACAGTCACAAAACAAGGAAAATCAAGGCTGGAAAGGATCTCAACAGACTAGCCATCCATCTGCTGCAAGCCCAACTACCTCTACACCTTTCACTCCTGAAAAGTGCTCACCTAACCTGTTCATAAAGGCCTCCCATGACGAATCCACAAATGTCCTATTCTATCATTGTGCTTTCTGCATCTCACTACCAGAAAGTTTTCTACTGGTTTTGCTGCTGCGAGGCCGTCACATATTAAGAACGTTACAAATGAAAAACGTCAAATGAGTTTCCTGAATTCTTACAGGTAAAGGTAAGTTAGTGCAATGGATCATGAGCTGCATGAGATAGCTCTCTGAACCCAAACAACAAAGAAGCACTCACGGTGATTTGTAATCATGCAAAAACCGCTCACTGACTACTTCATACTCTCCCCCAACTTCTTCTAAAGTAATGTTATCCAGGGTAATGTTTTTCTCACAAATTCAAAGAAACAACTTCCTTTGTTCATACTCTTCTGCATTGCTACCCCAGTGCAACTGATTACCCGGTCCTCCTCGAGCTACTACGCTGCCTTCTATGCACTACTGACACAGAAAGCCCTTTAGAGCAGGGGCTCTCCCTTCAACGATCAACAAGGAGCTCTGACCCAGCAGCAGAGGAGGGCTCAGCCTGGCTCCCCGGTGTGTCACACCGTGGGGGGCTCCCTCACCCCAGGTAGACACGCTTGTCGTGACGGAATTTCCTGTTGGTCATGTCACCGTGGTCGCGGATGATCTTCCGGACGTGCTCGGGGGGCATGTCCTCCTTCTGCGCGTCCACGAAGCCGAATTTCCTTTTCTCCGCATAGCGCTTGGCCTGCAGCTGCTGCCACTTGCGGGCTGCAGGGACAGAGAGGCGGCGCGGTCAGGCCCGGCCCCCCCGGGAGGATGGGGGTGCGGGGCCCGGCCCTACCCACCTTTCTCCTGCAGCTTCTCCTCAGACATGTAGTCGGGCAGCGGCGCCAGCGGGTTGGGCACCGGGGCGCAGCCGCCGCGGTACGGGAAGACGGCGGCCATGGCGACGCACCTGCGGGCGTGGAGAGGGGCTCAGGGCGGGGGTGGAGAGGGGCTCAGGGCGGGGGTGGAGAGGGGCTCAGGGCGGGGACGGGGCCACCCCCGGCCTCTCCGCCGCCGTCCCCCCGGCACCGCGCGCCCGCCCCAGCGCCCCCCGCCCGCCCTCACCGGCTGCCGGAACGCCCCGCGCTCCGCCACCACAATGGCGGCCCACCGCGCCTCAGAGACCCGGATGTGGGCGGGGCGCGCAGCCTGGAGGTCTGGCCAATCAGCTTTCGGGCAGCCTCGGAGACAACGAGCGCAGCCCATCAGAGCACGGAAGAGGAAAAGGAGGCGGGACCAAAGGAGGAAGAGGAAAGGAAGGTTTGCCTGGGGTACACTTCCGGTGGGGCCCCAACCTTCTCCAGTCCCGCCCTCGGCTGCTTTCGATTGGCGAAAAGAGGCAGCGGTGACAGCTCGGCGCCGGCTCTGATTGGGCAACGTCTGGCGCAGATCAGCCCCACGCTACCTGTAGGGGGCGCTGTGGGGCACGCGGGGCGCCGGGGCGCTGTGTGGGGCCGGGATCCCCCGTGTGAGGCCCAGTGGGGGGGGATCCCCCGTGGGGCAGGGCCTGGGGCCTGTAGGGCCCCCTCAGTGGGGACAGTGCCCGCCTCCGCCAGCCCCGTGCCCCCCCGGGGCTGTGCTCCCCCCCCTCCCCATCGGGCCTGGGCCCCCCACCGCGGGCCT
>VZSC01002401.1:0-19141 GCA_013398225.1 Steatornis caripensis | reverse complement strand
GTCCCTCATCACGGATCAAGCCAGGACCAGGTTTGCATTACCTGAGGCTACAGGGGACCCTGAGTCTCCTGTAACCTCCAGTCAACCGGCCAAGCCAGCCTTAGGGAAAGAGAAACCGGCACAGCCAAGTAGGAAGGCCCCAAGCAACACAGCCACCCGCAGAGGCAGGAGCCCAGAGGCCCGGGCCGGTAAGCTTTCCACAGGCCCTTCCGCAGCCCGCCTCGGGCTGGGGACCTCCTCGCAGCTCACCTCTTGCAGGGTCCGGGGGTACCACATGGCTGCAGCGGCTCTGGCCCCAGCACGGCGCCACGCATCAGCCACCGGGTCGAGCCTCAGCGGCACCGAGCCGCCGGTCCCCCCCCCACACCCGGCCTCCCCTCATCCCCGCGGGCGGGAAGGAGAGAGAAAACCTGTCCCCGCCGCCCCTGGGGCTGCCCGGGACACCTCCCACCGCATAAGGATACGGTTGATGTAGTTCTCCAGGGCAGAGGTCATGCCGACAGCTCCCGCGCTTCACCGCACACCGGCGCCGGCAAACACCGCCCGCGAGACGGCGGCAGCAGCGGCGCGAAGATCTCCACGGCACCGCCGGCGCACGCCGCTGACGCGCGGCCAGGCACGCAAGCGCACAACGGCTCCGGAGAGGCGGGGATCAGCCGCTCCGAGCGCTGCGCACGCGCAGCGCCGCGGCGGGACCGGATTTCAAACGCGGCGAGCGCGGCAGCGCAAACAGGAGCCCATGCGACGCGCATGCGCGGAACGCCAGGAGGGGGCACGGCGGGGCGATTGGGCTGTACCAAGTAGCAATCTCGGAGGTTTGCGCCAGCTGGGGATTTACACTCCCCCCTTTGCGGCACGTGGTACCATCCGTAGGGAGGCCTGTTGGGTGGGCGGCGCAGAAGGCGCAGGCGCATTGTGACCCGTCGGCTTCTGTCGGGGGAGGCAGCCTGCAGCTGTGGTTGTTGACGGGCCGCGTGTGGGAGGGAGCGTTTGGCGGTGAGTGGGAGGGCTGTTCCCAGGCCCAACTTAGGGCTGGTCTTGTGGGCCTCGGTGCCTGGGTGTAGCGTTTCTCTTTGTAACACGAGAGACGCAGATCCTTCTCTAGGTTTCCTGTGAGCCGCTGGTGTGCGGTGGGCAGGAAGGAGGCGTCGCTGCTGCCCCGCCGCGCTTACCTAGGAGCCTAGGAATGGGCTGTGGGATGCGTGTCCGCGGCCAGCATTATGGTGCTGTTTATTCAAGCCCCACGCAGAGGTTATTTCTGTAGGAAATGGTGGATGCCTGGGTGCGGTTAAGGCATGAGGCCTGGGAAAGGTGGTTATGTTGTGCCCAGATCCCCCACTGAAATGCAAATGGCACAGAACCACCTGCTTGGGCCCACACCGGTGGTCTGCAAGTGGAGAGTTGTGCCGCTGCTTTAAAGAGAAATGCAGTGTTCAGCTTTGTAGAATCCAAGCAAAACTACATGTCTTTTAAAAAAGAGGTGTGGTGTAGAGTAAGTGGTGTTTCTTATGCAGAAGTTTGAATTTTATGCTTATAGGAATCTCCTTTTTGCCTTAATCTGTAAATGTAGGAATGTTAAATAGAGAGGTCCTGAAGAACTCGCGCTTGTATAGTGTTACCTGTCACTGGCATTCTTTCCTTTTCCTTCTGGTGGCCCATTATTTCTTCTGCTACGTCACTGCTGATTACTGTCTTCCAGACTTTTTGCTTAGTCTACGTGATGCACACAGCTTTTCCTCAGTCTCTTCAGAGTCCCATGAGATAGAGCATTTTATGAAATCTGCTGTATTCGATGGTGGCACTGGAAGATAGTTTTCAGGAATGTAGGGAGCCAGACTCGTACTTCACCACACAAGAAATATCCCGGGGAAATTAAATTCAGACATTCAGTAATAGAACCAAGTTAAGATACAAAACTAATCCTAGTGCTTTAGCCATCTTTGCCTGTGGGAGATGATATAATCATTGTTAGTATGCAACAGGCTTTCGGAAGCATACTGCAACACGTTGTACATACAGACATCCTCTGCAATGCAATATATTTAAAGTCATTAATGCATTCCTCTAATGGTATTTAATAGTATAGCAGTCTGTTGGTGATACCCAAAGTCTTACACAGGTATGACCTCTTATAACAGTCTACTTACCAACCTTCTGAAAGCGTGAGGTCAATGGTGGTGTTTCAGCATGACTGCTGAAACAGTTTTCATGGAGGCACAACTTTTTTTCCACCTGCTTTTTTTTGAACAGTATGGGCTATTTATTGCACCGAATGCCAGCCTTTTCAGATGTAACACTGTGTAGGAAATATCCTTTCAAAGTATAAGCAAAGCAGTGGACCATGTCCAGTCCAGCATATTGTGAAATTAAGTGTTACATAAATTCTGGATTAAAAATTATTTATTGTAAATTCATGACCTTCAGTAGACAGAAGATTAGCTTGGGACATAGAATATGGAATTTCTCTTTCTGACAGTTTTTGGATGACACGGAGAAAATATAATCTTGGAAAACTTTTCCAGTCTGTCAGTGAAGGTAGTGATTGTGATGGGCTTCATAAAATGGTCTAAATATAAAATAATAAAATAATATAATAATATAAAATAATAAAATAATAAAAGCTGTGTATAATCCGGAGATTAGATTTGGTGAAGCACTGAGTAGACATTCACAGGTGAAAGCTCTCACAAATAATACTTTGAAAAATATGTGAGGAAATTAAACTTACTTTTTTTTAAATCATCTTGATTTCCAGGGCTTTCACCTGTAAATTTCATAAATCTTCATACATTGAAATACAGAAAATGCATTTTTTGATAACTGAAGGTACAATCAAGTGCTTAAGACAAACTGAAAAGTCAAAGTTGTCTACTTCCAGTTTTGTAGAAGAAATATTGAGTAACTTGACATGGATGAGGTACCAGCCTTTGTTCTCTTTAGCTGATGGAATCCTATAAAAGGAAGTCTCAGATCATGTAGCAAAAGGTTCAGACACAAATAAGGCTAAACTGATGTTGCTTAAAATGTCTCAGTTCTCTATTCCCTGGCTTCTGCATGTCTGCCTTTGAACTGTAAAAATATTTTGTGGTCTTTTTAAAAATTTTACTATATAGATGCTACTTAGAGTTTAGATCATCACTGTCAGTACTAGTCCTTCTTTTATTTCAATAAAGAATCCAGGGACAATTTGGCAAGAGGTGCAGACTGGAACTCAGTGTTCAGCCCGTGGTTTAATTCTCATGGGGAATACCATTTCTGGACAGCAGAATGCTATTGTTTCATCCCCTTCTACTGTGCCAGTTGTTTCCTTTGACATTGTAGCCATCACAACTACAGAGAAAGCAAAATTAATTTTTTTAAGGCAAATTAGCCAGAAAAAATGAATAGATATTTCCTGGCACTTCTGAAGGTAACTATACCAAAGTAGTCTCTCAGGAATTTGTCATAATGGCTCAGCTTTTATCAAAACATGACAAGAGATGGCAGAGAACATAAAATAATTTTGGAATTGGGCATTACATAATGGCCATCCTCCTAAGCTGTTACTATAAAGTGCTTAACAACTGCCACTAAACCTTATACCAGGATTGGAAGTAATTATTGTATATTCCGTGTAAGAGGCTGAAGATTTTTTGTTTGGTATGTGGTTTGACATTTTCCTTTTCGTAGTCTTCCTTCTCCCTATAGAGATAGACATTTTCAAAGGCCAAGAATATGAGATCATTAGGATACAAGGATGTAGGATAAAATCTTAAAATACTTGCACAGCAACATTACCTCAATATATGATCCCATGAGAATCTCTGATCTACCTGTATATTTTAACAGTGTCCCTGAAAGCAGAGAACTTTTTTTTTTAATTTTATAAAGAAGGACTAAGACCCAAAGAGTAAGACTTAGGTCTGGGCTCCTGAAGTTAGGTACCCAGGCTTTGCCAAACTAGGTGCTTAACAGCATATAGCACTCTCAGTATAAAGGAATTCTGAAAAGAGAATTCCTGGCTTCATCTACACAGGCTCTCTCTGCCTTTTCCTGAACGCATGCAGCTGTGTTCTTCTTCTCACAGTTCTAATCGAGGTTCAGCCTTTTATTTGAAGCCACCACTACTATTATTCTCTTACATAATAAACCTCCACATAGGAAGTGGAAAACTCTAATTTAANTGTTTACTTTTAAAATAGCATCGAGAGGTTTTAGTCAGTCTGCGATAAAGGAGCATGTAAAATGTTTAAAAAACTTTGTTGCCTAGGTAACTCAAGTTGATTTCTCTAGAAAGTAATCTTTTCTTTATGTAAAGTCTACCTCTTGTGGACCCCCCCCCCCCTTTTTTAAAAAAAAAAAAAAAAAAAAAGATATTGCCTGCCTCTCCTCCTCAGTAGCAAGGTTTGGTAGGCTAAGTTATAACCTGGAGTCATAATTTTATTTTTGTTGGAGCTGTGCCACATGCAGAGAAAACACTGTTTCATTGGGCAAGAGAGAGAGCACCCAGTCTAAAACTGTGGTTAAGCTACTTGTCCAGTAGAGGGAAATCTTAGCCTCTGGTTGCTATTACAAGGGCGCAGTACAGAAATCTAGTGGCATTTTAGATCAAATGAGTAAGTAGCCTTGAGCATCGGTTCTCTGTAGCTGGTCAAGATTACTTAAGACTTTTTAGATTCAGAAATTCAGTATCTTAAGTCTGGTCGTCTTTACAGAGACAAAGAATTAATTTTCTACCATAGGATGAGTTGCATTTTCCTCTAAAGATGTCTGTGTTTCTCCAGTACCTGTAAAGTGAGCCTAGGGTGACTAACCAGACACAGACATTTCACATGTTCACACTTACATTAGGCCAGACAGATTTTATTCCTGGTGACCATAGTTGCCGATATAACATTGGTTTTAGGATCAGAAACCTGCAGCTAGGTACCATTTTGCCTGTTTCTTCCCTTCAGTTGCTGCAGAGCTGCTCATGAGGACACCCTAAATGACAATATGAGTATACACTAAATAACTGAAGATAAGCATAATGCCCATTAAGCTCTTAATTGAAGAAACAAAAAACCTTTGTAAAAAGGCTTTCCCTTTCTCTTACATTGTCTAGATACAGCTGACTTGCTAATTACATTTACTCCTGTACTTAAAAGTAGTTTATTTCTGCAATTAATTTTCCATACATTAAGGTTGCTGTGGCAAGTGACTGCTGTATGTTATGGTTTCTGCAGAATATATAACCAACTAATCATGCCCTGAAGTGTCTCTGCACACTTTTCTGCTTCCATATAGTCTGCCAGGGCAGGAAGGAAACCCTGCAATGGTAGTTGTAGGGTGTATGTGCGAGCAGTTACTGTGTGTAAACTTGTTACCTAGCCTAGGGCTGGTGGAATGGATGAGTGAATGGTCTGTTGCTGCTGTCACTGTATATTCCTTATCAGTTTTACATCTCCCAAAATGTGCTAGCTTCTGGTGGCTTTGCTTTTCTTGGTTACTAAGAAGTAGCCAGGTTTTATAGACCCAGCCATGTTGAAGGGTGAAGTGGCTTTGTGGAGTTCTTGTGAGAGGAGAGGCCTGAACAGTCCCGCTGTGCCATGGGATGTCAAGCCATGCCCCTGTCAGATCAGGTGGAGAAAAGTGCAAGACCTACTCCTCAGGCTTCCTTGAAAGCTGAAAGTCTAATATAATCACGTGACTGTTGGAACAGGACCTTTGAGAAGTTTCTTGTAACAAAACCCCCAAAAGAGGCGACATCTGTCAGCCTGTTTAACAAGAATTGCATGCTCTGGTTGCTGCTCACAAAAAAATAGCACGTGAGGTAGGGAATAATGGAGTGGGACATACTGAAGAAGAATCAGACAGTACATACTCTGGAAGGGAACTAAGCACCCCCAAATCCCACACATTTCACTTACTTAATCCTTCTAACAGCCTTTCTCATACTTTCTGTGACTCAAAGATTTAAATCTCTCTGATTTTTACCTACATTCCCAGAATGTCACTACATATAAAGACCCTAGCCCTTTAGCTCATTTTTAGTTTATACACAGCCAAGCTGGCTAAACATGATTGATTTCTGTTTATGTGTTAAGGAAAAACAGAAACATCCCTTCACCTCTGCTTTGTTCCTCTGAGTCTGTAGGGACTCCAGGCATCCATTATCAGCCATGCGAGGACACAGATTTTATCTAGTAGCTGGAGAAAAGTAGAAGGATCTTGCTCGTCACATGCATGACTATCTGCAATCATCTAAGTTGAGATGTGTCATGTAGTATATTATTACATCAAAGGACAGGGGTTTGCAATGAAACAACTGGAAAATATTATAAGAGGTTAACAGTTTGAAAATTGCTGGTAGACTCTGAATATAAGTTACAATGCGTTAGAAACAAATCCGTAGCATGAGTAGTCCCGAAGTGCTTTTTGTTTATCTTTAGAAACTCAAATGTTAACAAGCACCTGATGTAAATTTTGTTTGTTATGATAGCAACTGCTGCTATCATGGGAAACATTACAAAAACCCTAATTTTACTCAAAGAGCTCCTTTATATGAGAAAGTGTATATTTTTCCAGCAATTTTTGCTAAAATATGCAAAATACAATAGCAATCTTAATGACTACATCCCTACTTAATGTGTTAGCATAAAAAACAACTTTGCAGGTTTCTGTTTGCAGGAAAACAAACTGATTTCCATTTTCCTCTTTTTTTTTTTTTCTTACGAGAAGAAACTGAAAACAGCTGTAGAAGTTCAGTACCATTATCCTTTTAGATAACAATTTTAGGGAATGTTCTGAACTATTGGTAAGAAAAATGCCATTGCTAATGGGTCGTGTACCTACAACGACAGAATTACAGAGCAAATGGGTTCTTGTTTTCAGCTGCTCTAAGCAGACTATTAAGACAATTCTGTTGTATATACAATGAATAAATCTTCAAGTAACTGACATTTACTAGCATGTCGTGTTCATCATTTTTTACAGTCATAGTTGAAATTGCATTTGCTAAATTACTCTCATGAAGAAGGCTTTTCATTCTGATAGATTCCCTACTTCTCGAAGTATAATTCATCTTCCTGTAAAAGCGCTGATCCTAATCTTTAGCCTGTGTTAGGATGACTAGATCTTCCAGTTTTAAATATAAGGTCCTTTGTCTTAATACTCTCTGCAGGGATGTCCGTTTGACCCCATTCTACTTCTTGTTTCATTTGCTCTGCACCACATGATCACCATGTAAAATGAATAGCACATGGTCAAAGGGCTCTGTTCAGAGGTGACTTAGACACTGCCTGCCACAGTGTAGATTGCACTAAAAAAATAGATATAATTCTGCTTTGTAACTTATACAGCATAATTATTTTGTGAAGTAGGTTATTCATTGTACCACAGAGCAGTCTTTTGGCAGCAGGACCTTTAAACCAGTTTCAGAAGTGGAGAAAGAATATACTGTGGATTTGGTCCTGCCTGGAAAAGGTGCTGAAATCCTTCCTAGAAACATGTCAATGAAAAATTATCAACAGGAGAGGAAGATAAATAGGAGAATCTGCCTTTCCTGTAACAGGAACTGAACTGTGTTTTGTTTAATGAAAGGTGTAAGACCAAAGGGTAGGGAGGAGGCTTTTTTTTAATCACTTAAGCGATGCTGTGAAAAGCAAAAACTTGAAGCACAAGCGAACAGAATTGCACCAACAGCAATGAATAGAGGTGGCGCATGAGGATGGAAGATGTTATGCTTTCTTCACAGCCTTTAAGAGGGCTGTCTGTTTTGTCATTATTTCTAGCCTAGGATTTTGCAAGCTGCTGCTCTTACTGGATATTTTCTCTCACCACCCCTAGAATCTCCTTGATAATTGCAATTGGCATCCTTGTTCACTGCCAGAGTATGTGCTAGCTCTTTCACTTGTTGCTTTCAGGTACTCTCTTCACATCCTCTGATTAGTGTTTCTGCTGGCACTTGGCACTTCTAGTCATAAGTCTTTTTAGCTGTTAGTGTTCAGATACTGAGGTCAGTCAACTTATGCAGAGAAGAAGCAGCTTCAACAAGCTTGCTTGTCCCAGGTGTGGTAGCTCATGATTCACTCAGGCAGGCAACTCGCACAAATGCTGGGCTCAGTGGTGAGGCCTTTGGTGGGAGGTAGATAACTGGGCTGCAGCCAGCGCAAATGTATCTGGAGGATAGGAGGGATCGTGGTTGCAGACATTAATAGGGGTAAGAATAATTGGCAGCAGGAGAAAGTATTTCTGTTGACTTACTGTTTGCTCTGTTGGTCAAAATTGGGGTACACCTATGTATACAAAAAACCCCAGGGGTTTGGGTCGTGACAAGATGTATTCCTTCTTTGAAGGGGTATCCACATGGGTAAAGCTTTTTGTTTGGGGCAGATCTAGTTCACAGCAAGAAGTTGCATTCTGCTCACAGGGGTTTTTCCTTTTAATCTCAGACAAAATTTGTTCTCCTTGGATTAATGTAATCTTGTGTTCACGGCCCAGTTGCCCCTCTGGAGTGATGAGTGGCACAGATAAACTCATACTCTGGAATTTCTGCTCTATTTGGGTGGGTACATCTAACGCCTGAAAGTGCAAGTTAGTTTTGCAACTCTGTAGTACTCTTGTAGTTGGGAGGGAAATTATAAAAGGTTTTGAGAAACGTGCTTCTATTGGAGTGCATGCTTCCCTGGCTATAGTGTAGAAGGGTTACCATCACTTCACAAGATCTCATGCAGGAGAAGAGCAGTGTCTCAGAGGGCACAGTGCTGACCGTTTGTAACTGCTGCCTTTTCATTATCAACCACTGTACTATTGCATTATTGATTAATGCTGTTGAAAGCCATTCCTGCTGGTCCCTTATGTTCTTACTGAAAACTGCTTAACGTATCAGCCACACCTAATTGAATAGCAAGAGGAATGAGTCATTCATAAGCACTCCCTCCCTTTACAGTCATTTGCAAAAGTATGTATGTCACCGAATATCAAAACCATTCTGAAGGCATCAAATTTCCAAATATAATGCTATTTTAAAAAATATTTTACTTAACTTGTGCTGGATACGCTGCTGCTGCTAATGTACTGGAGACTTGCATGCGTCACAGTGTAGGGAGTAGAAGTGTTCTGTACATCTTACTTAAGCATTACCGTATCTCAGAATGATTGGTAAATATTAATTGAATTATTTGCTAAATCTGTAAGTTGAATCATGTAGACATTCACTGTAATGGCAGAATTTCTTTTGAAGTCAGTGGTGGAACTGTAAACAGAAGTTAGCTGAAATATTGATATCACAATAACAGCAGAAGGTGTCAGTTAATATTAGGGCCTGATTATGCTAAAGTCTCTACATAAGCATGTGAAGAGAGACAAAAAGTCTTGGCTACAAGAAATTTACACAGTGAATAGCCAAGAGAAAGTGCAGAAGGAAGGAGGTATTAAGGTCTCCATTTTACAGACAGGATGCAAAGAAAAGCAGTTAGCCTAAGGCTGCTGTGTACCACCACTAGAAACCAAATTCAGATTTCTGAACTATATTCTAGGCAATTTCTCATAGTTTATTTTACAACACCCTTTTTGTCCTTGAGGAAGGTTCCCCTGCTTCCCACCTCAGCACATAATTTGATACAGAGCATGTATGAGCATTCCCTGTCTTGTCCCTTCTCTTCCCATTTCCAGAGACTCCAGTACTTTGCTACTCACCTTCATTCTTGTTCAGCCTCAGGAGGAGAAGTTCCAGAGTGGGATATGGATGGCAGTATGCCACACATAAGGTAAAGCACTATTATCGTCTGCCTCACCTGCTTGTCTGTCTTTTAATTTAAAAAAAAAAAAAGGAAAATAGAGAATTAAATACATCTGAAAGAAGATCATTAGAATGGAAATAATATTCATTGCCATTCCTGATGACATGGACATGACATATTAAGGTGTTTATATATCTTTCAAAAAATGGTCTGTCTTGGTTTATGTCAGGTAAGTGATGAGGCAGGTGCATCTCCTAGGCAAAACAAGTTGCTGCAAATTGAAGCACAGGATCAAGATAAGGCTCTCATTGTGCAAGTCTGTGCTGCCCCAAAGCTAATGTGCACAATCTGTTTTCGCAAGTGGTTTCATATTTTTGTTCTTTATTATGAACATATACAGCACGTGTTTTTAGTATTGGCTGACTCTGGTATTTTGTAGTCACGATTGTGGTATTTAAACAGGAGGTGATCTGTTCTGCACGTAGAAAAGGGGCTGTGTTATAGGGGAAATAATTTTTAAAAGTGTTGCTATTTTTTGGCAAGAGGGTGTTATGATTGTTTTTCAAAGAATATACCCGGTGTTCATTATGTTCTTGTACAAACCCATGGTGATTTGAATCTGATTTCTAGTCTGTACCTAGGGAGCATTATCATTGTGTTAGAAATGCAAGTATGATGCTAACTTTGAATGCTCTTACATATGTATGGTCTCATCTATTTCTTTTTTAGCTGCTGTGTAATATTGCTCCCCAATTTCAGCCTAAGAGCTGTGATTACTTAGATGAAATGAGCAACGTCACTTGAATTGCAACTATTGTAAATAATGGATATCTTTTTATAAGACTTGATCTTATTGTTAATATCCAAAATGCATGCGGTGTGATAAAGCAACACATTGCACTTGGTTAAGATAAATCCTTTCAGAGAGTTTGCCTGGCAGTGATTTTTGAAAGGCACTTCAAGACTTTCTGAAAGTCTTGAAATACAAGTGTAACATGATGGTATTATGAAAATGTGCCTGGTGAGGGACAGGTACCTATCTGAAGCAGAGCTGGTAACTTATTTCCAGTCACTGCTAGCAAATTTGTTTAGGCACTTACTGAATGCAGGCTTTTTTTTTTTTTTCCTGCTGCACGACTCTCGTACAGAGAGAAGTTAAGGTTACAGGAGGCATTGTGTCCAGGATATGCATATCTAGCTGAAAGTTGTCTCAAGGTACAAAAAAACCTCCTGAAACATGCATTCCTCATGTCTCAGGGATACAGTCTTTTCAGGAAAATGCTTAGTTTTAGAAACTGTACATCATGGCACCATGTGTGTCTATATTGGAACACACAATGCCAATTATAATGCCAGATTTTCTGAAGCAGGTCTATTTTTTAGCTTAAAGCATTGTTGTGCTGAAGTGGTGATTAATCAGTAATGTTCCAGCTGAACAAAGCCTCATTTCAGAAGGGTACATTTGCCGCTCTGGGTTTAGACATTGTCCAGCAAGGGGCCTCTATGCAGTGAGAGGATTCCAAAGGCAAATATTTGAACATAGAAATAAAAAGAGCATGGAGGCACACACAATTATGCCAACTAATGCTCTAATAATCAGAGTCTGAACAATGCTAGTGATTGGATTTAGGGGATGGATGGGTTATAACCCCAGTGTATTGTTTCATATTAGTTATTTTTTTCTCATGCAAGTCTTCACTTCTTTTCCCTCCACATTGTTACCAAGAAATGCAAAGCAAGCTGTCAGTGTGTGTCAGATGCAAGCAAGATCTAAGAGCTCTAGAGCAGCTGAGAACATGGATATAGCATCTTGGGTGTCAGGATGACGCTATACTGGCAGAGGAATCTATCAGGGGCAGAGGCTTCCGTTTCCTGCTGAGTTTTGTCAGGATCCTGGTCTGCTGTGTTAAACAAAGTGTTTTCCACAAGATAGGACTGCGTCTCTGTAGCACCTCACAGACTGAGGAGGGTCACTGCCTGGGAGTACAGGACATATTATGGGTTGCAGGAGAAGAGCATTTTGGGATTGTGCAAAACTTATCATAGGGAAGGAACCATGAGCAGGGAAAGGTAGGGATAGAGGTGGTTTGGGCAGGAAAAATATTGGGAAAACAGCGGGGTGAGGGGCTAAAAGGGGGCAATTGCATTTAAACAGGTGGCTGGTCAGTAGGCTTGTCTGGCCACACCCTGCACTTGATCGGCACAGTGTGTCCTGTCTTCTCATTAAACTTCACTTTTACTTTCCTGGGTGCAGGGCTGTATTCCGTGTATGTGGAGGTCTGAGAGGCCAGCAACTGGAGTGGGTGAGGGTTTGTAAGTCAATGTGTGATTGCTTCTGAATATCAGCCTGGGCTTGCGAAGAAGTTGAAGTGACCTGGAAGCCAGGTGTGCGTATGTGTCTCTGAGAGTGAGACAACTGGAGGAGCTGGCTGTGGGAGGGAGTGGACGTCCCAGCCACATGGCAGAGAGACTCCAGGGTCTGGGGTTGACTGAGAGATCAGATCCCTGTGTGTGTGTGTCTCTATGCATCAGGCAACTGAGGACCCAGGGTCAGCTACTGGAGGGATTGTGTCTAAGCTCAGGTACTGGAGGCAACTAAAGCCAATTCTTCACATTTTTCTTGGCAATTTACATCTGTGCAGGGTAAGCCTCATTCTGATCCTATAAAATCAGAGTATTTCAATTTACCCCTCCTTTCTTCTCAGCGGCCATAGCGACATGTTTCTGTGCTCTATATTTGCAGCGATGGTGTAGAGAGCAAGATGCAGAGATTCCACATGATATGTAAGTAGATAGAGAATTTTGATCTTCCTGCTTTTTACAGCCATTTTTTCTCATTCTATGCAGGTACAAGGTAGTGGAAAACCAGACCCTTTGTGTCTGGAGTACTTAGCACCCCTTTTCTGTAATTTTTCTATAAAATAGACCTCCTTTCTATATCCAGTTCACTTGCTGTAGTTGTTAACCCAGGAAGTCTCTGGACTGAGAGTGGATTGTAACAAAGCAGTCTGAATGAAGAGAGGAAGTACTGACTGATTTCTTCCCCATGCTCCTGAGGAAAACCCCCTTCATAAAGAGTTTATGAAATATATGCTACCTATTGACATGTTTCACAAATAATGTCTGTCACAGTCGCTCAAAGATTGCTTCAGGGTTCTGTCACACTAAACCTCACCACTCCCACATGATTAACTACTGCCAAGTCCAGTCTCAAGCAAGAGCCAGTAATGCATGGATATATTTGTGTAAGGTGTGGCAAAGCATATGGGCATATAAATATGATTGTATGTAATAAAAATTTCAATATATGGTAAGGCTTCGTGGTGAGATTTGAACAGTTCCTTACCAAGTGAGAGAGAACATTTTGCCTTAGTGTGGGCTAATGATTTTTTTAACATTTAGTGAAGTCTGGGGAGTGGTCCTCATTAACAGGTGCTGCTTGCAGGAAGGAGAGGGATGCCTGCACCTGGTCTTAACAGGCATACCAACTGAGGAGGTGAAAGTAGTGAAGATTTTGGGGGAGTGAGTATTGACATTGTCTCCTAAATAAATTAAGAATCAGTAAGTCTCTTGAGGGGGGGCAGGAGTCAGGGTGGAGATGAGAAAGACAAAGCAGAAGAGTCTGTAGAGGTGAGAACTAATCCAACAGATGCTAGGGGAGGGAGGAAGCACGTGTTCCCTGGCTGAGGTCTTTAGGTTTCCTTCCACAAGATGTGTTCAACTTGCATAAGGACTGCATTCTGAGCTCTGTGGTCAAGGCAGTGGTTTGACAGAGTATAGGAAGCTTTCTGCATATGATCTAAAGGTACGTAAACACATAGTAATCTTTTATTTCTGTTCAGCCATTTTGCTAACTTCTATTTCTATTCAGGAACAGTGAGAAACAGTGCCATAGGCACCGTTTCCTACTAGCAGATGGGTCCTACCAGGGGGTGGTATGGATCTTAGGAGCTGTAAAAAATTAGGTGGGATGACTGGACCCTGAAGGAATCTAATACTCCCTCTCACTCCCTACTCCCCACCGAGTTCAATAAATCAGTGCACAAAAGCTGTTTGGAAAACAACCAACTCAAAACAGAACTTCATTTGTGGTGTTGTAATTATATGAGTGCTAAGCAACACCTACAAAGAACCAAACTGTGTGATGGTGGAGCTGTTGTGTCCTTTCAGAAACATTTAATAGAATTCCATTAAAAAAAGCAAAACCAAAGTCTTTGATACCAAGTCTAGTCGAGAAACTTTCTACTTTCCAGCTTTCTGTGATGCTTTCAGAGTCTTTTATGATGACGAATTCTTCATTGTCACCAGAAACTGTTCCTGCCATAGGTATAAAGTTAGTCGGTGTTATACCATGGTGAAAAAACACACAGGAACCTCTGTTACACTCATGTAGGTAGGTGTGCAGAACCAAAGAAACACTGAACTTCAAAGACATGGTTCTGTCATAGATACTAACCCTTTTGGCCTGAGATGATGGCATAAAATTGTGTAGTGTCTTTTGATTTAGTATGTCCTTGACAGTTTATGCTTTCTGAGGCTGTGCGCTGGACAGAGTATCACCATCTTTCAGTTCATTTAAGTGGGAGATGGGTAAGATCCATCACCCTTCCCCTGTATTCTGGCCCAAGCCTGTCCTGGAGAAGACAGTGAAATGTGTGCACACTGGCTAGCGTATCACCCCAGCAGGCACAGCTCCAGTGCTAGACTGTAATCCTTATCACGTGTACATCGGTAATTCCTTTCTCTCCAGTGGAGTTTCACTGTTGCTGTGAGGAACATCAGCTACAATTCCCAAGTGTTGGAAAGCAACCAGAAATTTGGTTTCTATAGCTACAACAGTACTTTAAAACAGCAGTGATCTATCTCAGATTCACTAAGTCCTTGAACATCAACAGGAAGCTTGATATATAAACCTAAGTTTTATTGCTGTAATCTTCGTAATTTTATTATAGCCTTTTTTATGAAACTGATTTCATTCATGTAACCACTGTGTAGGAACGTTTTACAGGCACTGTTAATTCCTTATCCAGGATTACAAATATACCTAAGAATTAAATGGAAGTAGATGTTATGGTATTAATTTGTGCATTTTTTGAAAACATCGAAGTCACATAACCTTATATCTAATGGTTTCATTTAATTATACAGTTCTACATTTTTGTCTTCAAAGAAATCTACAAACAATGATGAATTAATCCTTGCAGCAGCCCTTTGAAATAGATAGATAAACATAATTAATCCCATCTAACCAATTCCTTGCCCAAGGCAATACATTGAATCAATATTTAAGCCAAGATTAGAGCTCAGTCTTATTCTGTGGTCATTTCACTAAACTAGACATTCCCAAGTTTTCTTAGATTGGGCTCGCTCCCACCTTGCTGTGATAGTTTAGATGGACGTATGCCTTGGCCTGCACCAAGCCTTCGTTCTCTTCCACCTCTCTGCCAAAATGCTTCGTCTCCCTCTTCCCCTCACAAATTACTTCCACTCCAGTCAATCTGGATGTGGAAGGTCTAACTTTCCCCCTCCAAAATCCTGTGCCTGGCTTTCACTTACTTATGCCTGCCACTGCCTGACTGACTCTTTGCACCCGCAGTCCTCTTCCCACAAGTTCTCTGTCCTCCAGGTGCCATTGCCCCCCCCTGCAGAGCCCTACTTCTGTGCTTGGAGTGCGCGTTGGCACGCCCCAGGGGAACTGCTGCTCTCTTTCCCTGCTCCTGGCTTCCTCCCAGCTCATTCCTGGGCAGCCGGGAGGAAGCTCTGCTAGTGGGGCTGGTGTTAGCTGCTTTTTATCTTCTAGTTGGCTTACTCTTGTATGGTGAGCAAGGAGAAAATTGAAGGTAAGCTTTGCACCTTAAATAGCAGATGCTGTTCTTGTAGACCATGGCCTATACCGTCCTGCAGCCTATGGTCCACATGTGTGTTATTCATGAAAGCTTTTGCAGCACATTGTGAGTTGCAGAAGCACTTTTTAGGATCAAGAGTAGGCATTGCTGTTCAGGTAATATTGAAGGCAGAGAAAGTTTGTGAGTGTGGAACCAAAGAGAAGCTGATGTTGTAACAAGGAGTATTACATGCCTTGAAAACGGTCTAGTGATAATATAGACTGGAATGAGGCCGTTCTAAACACCACAGCAAGCAGCAGGGATTGCAAAGTGACAACAGTTGTCTGTGGCAGATTGTGATAAAGTCCTGATTTGGTAGAAGTAGCTAATTCTGCTTAGCATGTAGTGATGAGTGGGGTACAAGAAAAGAGAGAAAAAAACAATGGAAAAGGAGATTCCCACCTCATGTCATCAAAGAACGGCACCAGGACCTGAGAAATAGTGCTAGAACTTAGACTTTCCTAGACTGGTCAAATCTTACTTGGCTATCGCTTTTCTCATCTGGTAGGAAATAGAGTTAATGATGTGATGTATGCTGTAGCTGCTGATAACAAAGTCATATGTGTATTTGTGCTTTGATGTAATACGTCAAACCCGAAAAGATATTCACCCTGACTGTAGGGATTCTGCTCCCCAACAAATTAGTGGATGGAGCAGAAATATTCCCACAGACAGCTGATCTAACTGCCCTCAGTTGACATGCCACTCTAGTTTACATACCTCACTTGCCTTGTACTCATCATTTCCTTAATAGAAAATATAATGTCTTTGTATAACTACAGGAGAGAGAGAAGAAGATGATAGACAGAGGACATGAAATCTTCAGCAATGTTGCACAATATCTAAGGATATACTCCGAACACAGTGCACTGCTGCAAAAACTCTGATTTATCTCAACATTCCCAAAAGTGTACTTTTCTATTTGTGAGATTGCATAGCTACGACTGCTGCTGGTTTCCATTTTCTTTAGAAAAATGTTTGATGCTCTACCCCATACTTTTGGGCTCTCTGCAGCTGACTAAAATGGCAGATATGTTCCTAAAATAAATAGCCTGCTTCAACCATTAATTGATTGGTCTGAACTAGATAGAATTATTTGTAGTGCAGAAGGTCAGACGACGATCGTAATTGTCCTGCTTGGCTTTAGATCATTGGATTTACCTGAGTACTAAGTCTCTCCATTCAGCATAATTCAAGAGAGTAAAATCCAGAGCTCTATAAAATAGGAGTTGTACATTCAACCAAATGGAGAATGGCTGAGTGCAGGCATATGGCAGATTCATTTTTCAGACTGTTGATAATCTCAAAGAACATGTAGTAACAGAACAAGTCAGCATGTTGGTGGAGGTTCCCCCGCCACCCGCAGCAAATGATATTTTGGGGCATATAAATAGGAGTCATTTACAATAACACATCCCTTTCAATCTGAGTAATTTCTACTGAAATCCAAGATGACTACTGTCAAAAGGAGATGTACAAAGGCATAGCATTCTTTCTGCTTTAGAATAATTATATACTGCAAATACATGCAAGAGAAGGCAAATCACTTAAGGACTCTCTTGAAAGTAGTAACTTCATGGAAATATGAATGTCTTACCAGTTTCCTGACATAGTTTAAATGTTAAATGACAGATAACCTAGGATCACTGAAACTAGATGGCAAAGCTTTATTGTATGATATTGTCTGACAATGAAATCCTGCATCTTGACAATTGAATTAAAACATTTCTTTCACAACCATGTTGAAGGTCTCTGTTCTGATATTTTCTGTTGCACTTACATGACTCTGCAAATGTTTAGCTTATGTAGAGCCAATGTAGCAGTGAAGATTTGCTTCATAAAATCTTGAAGGAAGTCTTCTTATAGTCTAGGAATATATTTTTTTGATCTCTGGAATTAGGAGCCCAAGGGCAGCTGATGAGCATAAGGTAAAGCCGAGCCCCACTGAAGTGTTACCGGGTACTTCCCCTGTAGTGAACAGAATCCCCTTAAGATGGTGACTGCTGAGATACATCCTGCAGTCTTTGTCTCTTTCAAATAGGGGAAAATGAAATGCCCTCTTTCCACTATGCAAATTTTGCAGGCAGTTTACTGCATTTAGTGTACTGTTACAGCATATGCAGATGAACACTTCCCACCCGCTCGCCACAGATCTGGCACACGATAATAATTTGTCCTATATTTCTGTGCTAGATACTGGCTGCTTCTGCTCGTAGAAATACAGCCCACGAAATGGAAACAAATGTCCCTAAACGTTTCAGCTTGTCGAAGGTTAAATCTGTCTCCTCCTCTCATGCCAGGACACAAGACACTGACTGGTGGTGTCTTCTCAGCTTTAAAGAAAGCCAAAGGCTAGGTGGTAAGCAAGAAAGTCTGCTGCCCTTTCTGTCCTTCAGCTCAGACCAAGCAAGACTATTACTTCCTTTATGTGTAGGCTCTCACCTTTAGAGCCACAGAACTCGCCATGGAGCTTTGAGTTCCATCTGACTGCAGAAACTTTGCCAGAGTCATACTGGAATTGAGGTAGTCCTACAGAGCAAGTAAAAGGAAACATGTTAACTGCTTTCAGTGAAATACAGCTCATTGCAGAGCCTTTAGAAGACACATCTATTAGTAAGATGCCCCTTGAGATCATTTATGCATAACCATAGCCTTTTGCAGATCTCCTTTTCGCCTCTCATGTTGGGCATAGCGCTCCCATTCCTTGCTTTTCTCTCTTTGTTAAGATAAAATTATGTCCACACTTTTTGTCCAAGAATATTTATTATCCAGAGCCTGTGCATAACTGCATGATATCTTCCTGTCTCTTAGCATAATTAGTGCTAGTGCTGCATAGGTTGTAATGGAGTATGAGCAAGAAACTTTGTGATCAAGTCAATGGCTAGAGTGCTATGAGTCAAGTCCTTACACTGACAATTGTTTTTCTCCATTTATACTACTAGTCCCAGCTTCACTGCAGGAGTAGTGTTTGGACAGGTCTTTGAAAATGTTCTGACTGTCCTACTGTTACTGGGAAACAAAAGGTGGACCTGAACTGTCTCCCAATTCATTTGTCTTGCACCTGGAAAAAATGTTCATTTATGTATAAAAAAGATAATATATAATATGTACATATAGACCTTATATATAAAATAAGTATATATACACATGCACATATATAAACTGCATACACTGGCATTGCCTCCAACAGAAATGCACTTCAATTGCAGTCCAGACTAAATTTTAAAAAGATTTTAAGGAGTGGTTCATGATCTAAGTTGCCAGCCTTGAGATATGTTATGTGTGCATGCTTAGTACACTGTAAGATCAGAATGTTTAACTGTCTTGAGTTTGGTCCATAAAAATTGAAATATCCTGTATCAGGAGACACTTTTGCAAGTTTTGGTCTCAGATTTTAATTCTGAAAGCATAAGCTGTTTAAACTTGTATTCTGAAGTGAACATCCATTAGGTTAGGTAGGACATAGAAAGTTCATTGGAAATTTTAAGAATATTATCTGTTTGATCAATTATTTTGATCATGGCGCGTCATTCAGGGCGTGGCGCGGGAGTTTGC
>VZSC01002400.1:258029-269342 GCA_013398225.1 Steatornis caripensis | reverse complement strand
TTGAAGTCTCCCATGAGAACCAGGGCCTGTGACCATGAAGCAACTTTCAGCTGTCTGTAGAAGGCTTCGTCAACTTCCTCATCCTGGTCAGGTGGCCTGTAGTAAACACCCGCAACAGTGTCACCCATATTATCCTGCCCCTGCCCCTTGACTTGTTCTTCAGCCACCCCTAGGCAGAGCTCAATACATTCCGGTTGCTCTCTCACATAAAGAGGAACTCCACCACCATGCCTTGTTGGCCTGTCTTTCCTAAAAGTACATAGCCATCTATGGCAGCATTTCAGTCATGTGAACTATCCCACGTCTCTGTAATTGTAACAAGATGATGTCCTTGCAGCTGTGTACCAATCTCTAGCTCTTCCTCTATATTCCCCATACTGCATGCCTCAGTGTACAGGCACTTCAAAGAGGCAATTGAGCATGCAGGTTTCCCTGAAGGGGTGCAAGAGGATCCACTATAGCTGTACACATCCTTGAGGTGGTTGACCTTCCGGTTCTCATCTTTATAGACAGCTAAGGAACATTTGTCACTGTCTTGGTTGGCCTGGTTTATTCCCCAGCTGGATATGATGGCGTGAGTATTGCCATTTTGGACCTCACCCACTGATTCAGTTCAGTTTAAAGCCCATCTCACCAAGCTGGCCAGCCTGCTGCCAAAGATTCCCTTGTCTCTTCTAGACAGGTTGATCCCACCCCTCCCTAACAGGTTAAAGTCACCAAAGAATGTCCCTTTGTCATAAAAGCCTAAACCTCTACATGATGGCACCAGCCACGTAACCAGAAGTTGATGTGCGTTGTGCATCGTGCATCTATTCCTGGCTTCTCCCTTATCTCTAACTGGTATAATGGAGGAAAAGATCACTTGGGCATTGATGTTTTTCACTTGCACTAAGTAATATCTGTCTTCATATTTTCTGCTTCAATACTCAACTAAATCTCTAACTTTTTACATTTTACTATGAGAATCATTCCACCCCATTTTTTATTTCCCTTTCTAAATATTGTCTACTCTAAGCTACTAAAGCAAATACGCTAGTTCTCATGATTGTTTCCTTTTCCTTTTGACTTTACATACAGCAATTTCAGTACATTTGCAAACAAGGATGATAGCTATTCTCCTGTCCATGGCAAGGTTCACCGCTTCCAAGTTCACTAGTATATAAGAATCTTGAGCACAGCACAGATTTATGGGTCACTTACAGCAAGCAAGCCTGGAATGAGGATCCATCTTTGAGGAGTCCCTTGTACAATACACTCTAATATTTTTATCTCATGAATTAAGATACAGTTGCTAAATGTGTGCATATAGTATTTCAGTTGGGCAAGACAATACACTGTATATATATTTAGGAATAAATAGACATGGACTATATGTGCAGTGACTATACATTGATTAAATATACTAATGATTAGATACATCTAT
The DNA here is from genome assembly GCA_013398225.1 of Steatornis caripensis. NCBI lineage: Eukaryota > Metazoa > Chordata > Aves > Caprimulgiformes > Steatornithidae > Steatornis > Steatornis caripensis. Next base: position 267,919 of record VZSC01002400.1, on the reverse strand, counting down.
ATTAAATAGTGGTCACAGTATCGTGATACCAAAACATGCACCTGAATTAGCTGTTATGTGGATCACTATCTCCTCATAAAATAGCTTTGTCATCTGACCACTACATATCTTTTCTTTTTGCTGAAAAGAGACCCANACTATATGTGCAGTGACTATACATTGATTAAATATACTAATGATTAGATACATCTATATTAAATAGTGGTCACAGTATCGTGATACCAAAACATGCACCTGAATTAGCTGTTATGTGGATCACTATCTCCTCATAAAATAGCTTTGTCATCTGACCACTACATATCTTTTCTTTTTGCTAAAAAGAGACCCAGTAAAGATGCCCTGCAATCATTTATTTTTCTTTGTACACCAGCAACATTATCTTAGGGATTAAAATTTTCTCATCCCCATGTGTATTCTGACAACCTTGTAATAACTACAAGACAGGTTTCATTAACTTTACCAATTACTCATAATTGTATTTCTTTTGCTGGTTAAAAAAACAAAATCAACAAACATCTGAGCACGGGATAAAGAGAATAACTGAAGCTGCTGTCCCTTGGTAATGTAAAGTTCTATGACTTTCAGTTTTCTTCTTGAGATATTTGAAATAATTTTACTTTTAAATATCCTTTTTGTCACAAATAGTGAAGTCAGTGTTGCATGAGAACAGAATGTTTAAATGACTTAAATCAAGAGAACATTTCAATCACACATACTCATTTCTGTTGGGGATTAACTTAAAAAGCAATCTTTTCCTGTTCTTATTAACTGTGAATTAGGCCTTTAACTGAGATAAAAGAGTAGGATGCATGCCATGAAATTGAAACAACACAGATAGAAACAACAAAACCTTATCAATTTATTTCTCATGAAGACATTGGTGATGGCATTCATTCTTACTTACAATTAGTTGCTGGAATAATTTAAAGAAAACAATGATTCACTTGAAGGTCATTGTACTATGGGAAACACTCTTTGTTGAGGTGAACAGCTCGAACTGGCATCCTGGCTTTTTTGAAATTAAATGGGTTCTCGGAGGATAGGTCAGGTGCTGTTCAGTTCCCATTACCTATGTAGAGAAAACTAGCAAAGATTTGATCAAGATTAGCCTGCAGGGAATTATCCTTGTGTAAAGTAATTCCTTCAGGGTAACAAAGGCAGAGCTACCTCCCTGCTCCAACAGTAAATCTTTTTCAATATTCTAGACCAGAAACATAAGAATAAGAAATGATAAAACTCACTTGTGCATTATAAAAAAATTCAAAACATTTATAAGGTGAGTAGGGAAACAGTTTCAAGTTTAAGGGAATTGAATCTGATTTACAGGTAGAAATTAACAGGAAAATAATCATAATATATCAAATAAGTTTTTGTCAGGCATATTTTGACTTATGTGTTGAACTTCAACGCAGCTATACATTTCAGAATATTTTTTTTAATAACAAATGAAAAGTAGACCAACACAGATTTTTGCCTACAGTAAGATGCATATTCTTGCCAGAGCTAATTTACAGTAAAATTTACTATTTCACAGATGTTTTTTTATCAACATAAGGAGAAAAATCCATGTTATTGCAAGCACTCTAAGCTATTATCCAACAGCTAATCTTAACACTTCTTGACAACCATTTCTTGTTTCTTGAGACATGAGGTAATTCACTTACCTGAATATGAGATTACAACAGGTGGGACAATGCAGTCTTTTTTTGTAATTGTCTAACAGACAAAATCTTTCACAAAGGAAAATGTTGAAAACTTTAGATCATAAGGGTAGATTGAAATGGATTGTGATATTAATCAAAGTTGATCTTGAAAGATAGATATTTTTTTCTCATTTTTTGGTATCAAGATAATACCAGGTCTTTCACTGTCTTAAAATCAAGGATTTAGCTGCTTTGGCTCTGACGTTTGGTATTATGTGAGTAAGCATCTACAGGGGTTGAACTTGGACGGCTGCCACATGCGCACCAAGCAGATCTATCCCTCCCTCTTCATCAACAGGACAAGGGGAAAAAATACAACAAAAAGCTCGTGGATTGCAATAAAGACTCAGAGATTACTTATTACCATCACAGACAGAACAGACTTGGCTTGGGGAAATTAATTTATTGCCACCCAACCAGAGTAGGATAATGAGAAATAAGAACAAAACTAAAACCAGTTTCCACCCACCTCTCACTTCTTCCCAGGCTCAGTTTCACACCAAACTCTTCTACCTCGTCCCCCAGCACAGATCAGGGTAATGTGGAATGGAGGTTATGGTCAGTACATAAAGCTTTGTATCTGTCACTCTTTCCTCCTTATGTTGTTCCCCTGCTCCAACATGGAGTCCCTCCCATGGAAGACACTCCTTCATGAACTTCTCCAGCATGAGTCCTTCCCACGGCCTGCAGCTCTTCAAACTGCTCCAGCACAGGTCCTTTCCACAGAGTGCGGTCACTCAGGAATGTACTGCTCCTGTGTGGATCCCCCATGGGGTCATAAACCCTACCAGAAAACCTGCTCTAGTGTGGGGTCACAGGTCCTGCCAGGAACCTGCTCCAGCACAGGCTTTCCATGGACTGCAAGTTGGCTATCATCTGCTCCACTGTGCACCTCTGTGGGATGCAGGAGGACAACTGGCTCCACTGTGGTCTTCGCCACAGGCTGCAGGAGACTCTCTACTCTTGTGCCTGGAGCACATCTTCCCCCTCCTTTTTTCACTGATTGTGGTATCTGCATAGTTGTTTCTCTCACATATTCTCACTCCTCTCTCCCCCAGCTGTTCTGCAGCTGGTTTTAGCCTTTCTTAAATATGTTATCACAGAGGCTGATGGGCCTCAGACATGGCCAGAGGCAGGTCCGTCTTAGAGCTAGGTAGAACTGACTCTGTCTATGGGGGCAGCTTCTGGTGATTTCTCACAGAAGCCATTCATGCAGCCCCCTGTGACCAAAACCTTGCCACAGAAACCCAACACAGTATCACATACGTTGGTGTGCCCTGTTGGATTCTTTGGGAGTGGTTTCCTGTTAGTGATATTGAAATATTGCCTGGGCTGAAATCCATAAAGTCAGAGGAAAAAAGGTGATAGTAATGTCTAATGAGGTATTACAGTGGTCTATGATTTTATTCCCTCTGCACTCCTCTTCTGTTATGATTAGCCAAATATTAGTGGTTAATTACCATCCTTAAAATTAATTTCTTACTTGGTCAAAAAATAACAATCATAGTAATCATTGTTTTCTAAAAACATTAAAATCTTGCCCAAGTTATGATAATAAATAACTATTCACCTCAGAAACAGATTTCTTATGGAATCTTAAAGGAGAAACTGTATTTTTACTATCAAGTAGTCAGAAATTAGTCTTAAAGAAGAAATAGACTTAAAAATAGGTTACAGCATTTTCTTTTCTCTCTGCACTTTGTAGGCTACAACTCTTGTTTTCTTATGTCTTTACACTATGGGATGATTTTCTTAATGCTGTAGATGTTAATCATGCGTCTGTTTTCTGGTTCCAATGCAGACACTACAAATCAGTTCAAAACCATTAATGCAAAGACTGCGTCAAGTGGCTACAATGAATCATCTTCAAAGACCTGTTTGCCACTTTTGTTGTTCAGTTTTCATTATTTCACTATTGAAGTTTCAAGGACAATTTTCTGCAAGAGAAATTTGGCTTTTGTTGAGTTTTCTGTTGTGAAGGTGTACAACATCAGATTTTCTGAAAATGTTAAATTATGCTATACTGAATTGACTGGGTCTTTTAAGATGGATGGAAATCATAGCCTTTATGCACTGATTAACTTCTGTTTTCCCTAGATATGAAATATAGACTGAAATTTCTAGTTCACTCTGTTTCTACACTCCATCATTCGCTAAGAATGTAAAATGGCATCTTTTGAGTTTTCCACATTAAGAGCTTAACAGCATTATAAAGTGGTGAATGTACTGCATTTTTTTTCATGAACAAATTGATCAAGTAGTTTTGGAGAAGTTTAAGCAATCTCTTAGAGTACAAGACATTTAGTGTACAGTGTTTCTCACTATGAACAAAACACATATGAAGGGCATACCCATAGTATAGCTATGACAATCAAATCATTTTTCTGAACATAACTGGATTTTCAATCAGTCCATTGCTTTCAGATGTGAAAAGAGCTGGAAAGTGCAATGATAGTGATATGTCACTTTTAAGACTAAGCAAAAAAAGGAGTATCATAAAATAGGGACTATCTTCAAGAAAATTAGAGACAAAACCAAACAAAACCCCTGTTCAGGTATTTTATGTAGGAATTTTATATTCATTCTAAGAAAATCTCTGGAATATTTATTGCAGACAGAGCGTGGTGATTTTGAACTACATGTTTTTCTCCATGTACTACTTTCTCAGACTTGTTCTAGTCGAAGACGAAGTCTAGATGTAGTCAAAGTCTGACTCATTAGAGATCACCTGATAAATGTTTTTGGTTATTTATGGTGTACTGTAACATTTTTTATAAGGAACACTTGCTCAGTCTATGCACATTGTATTTCCCTTTTTCACTCACTGTAGAGAGCAGGAGCACTAAAAATAAATATGTAAGAATAAAAGAAAAAGTAAAAAAAATCTGTATAATGTAGTTTGTTCAGAAAAAAAAAAAAAGAATAAAACCAAGTATTATCATTAATCACTTGATGGCACTTTGTAACTTTCCAAAAACCTACAGGGAACTTTCTGGATTATACTCATATTATTGCATCAAGTAATGTGACTAAGATTTCTGTGATGAAGAAAACCTTCTATTCTGTTGCAAGAAATAGTGATTGAAAAACTTTGCAATCCAGGAATCCTACCTATTTATGAAACTGAAAGAACTTCAAAAGAGAAAAAAAAATTTTGGGTTTTTTTTTTTTCCTACTCTGAGAAATTAGGTCACTTTTGCATTCACTTTAAAGAAGACAGGTTTTGGTCATCATATATACTTGAAAAGCTCTTCTTTATAATTCTGCTTTTTCAAAACAAAGTTTAGTCTTCAGTTATTTTGCAAAGATCTGGGAGGCAAAGACAAATGTCTAGTTCATAGTTGTTAAAAATTCTAATTCATTATTTTTCTCTTATGAGAATAGTCTATTAGTTTTCCTATGGAAAAATACTGGAGAACCTGTAATGACTCAAACACTTATAATGGGAAATCAACTTACATCCTCCCCATATTCCATGGTGGTTTCAGTAAACATATATTTGTCAAATTTTTCGTTTTTAATAATTAACACATATTTCTTGTACTGTGAATTAGTCATAGCAAACCAGAAACTCGGTAAAACTATTAATTTACTTAGTGAATCATGAGTGTCTAGATATCACACATTTGTACGTGGATGCAAATGGATGCATAACAATATTCATAAACGCATTGTGTAAACTGATGTAATTTTTTCATAGTTATAGCACTACAACCACCTAATCAGTAAGAACTGAGATAACTGTTTTTTTTTTTTTTTATTTCATCAGTTATCCATGGAATGGACCAGAACTAATGTCAAATGGCTGATCTGAGCAACACCTTTTGTTCCACTCTCAGTGCTTTACAGTCATCAAGTAGCTGCTTTTTCGTTGCTGTCCTTTTTAGCTTTAATTCTAACACAGAATGGAACATGTGAAAAGATGAAGTTTAAAGGAAGAAAAATAGCCAATTTAACATCAGACTTTGGAATTGCAAACAGTATTAGAAGTAGCTTTTTTGTGGCTTAGCGGATAATTTTCTTTAAAAAGAAAACCACAGCAGCTGTTTCACCAGCTAATTCTTCCAGGCCTCTTCCCAAGTTTTTTCAAGTGATATGGAGAGATATGCCTTATTAAAAAAAAAAAAAAAAAAAGAAAAAGAAGTATAACATATAAACATAGACCAAATTTCTCTTAGTGTGGTTTTGTCTGGTTCAGCAGGATCTATACCTGACTTCTGTCAAAGTTATCTTGCATTTTTTTGGGGTCATCAGTATATGCTAATATACTGATTATTTAATGTCTTCAGTAATTCTTTTTAGAAATTTTTCATGTAATCTGGTCCTTGGATTGCACTGTAGACAATTCTGGTTTACATCTAATTAAAAAATGATTATTGAATGTGAAAGTAATGCTTGGCATTTCCCCTTGTATTTTTCTGACAAATTGTTTAGACAAATAACTGAAGATCTACTTGCAGATATATCAGGAAGGAACATCTTCCATTCTGCAGTCTGAATTTTTTCACTTTTAAAACTGTATATAACAAGACGTTGAGAATGCTTTTTATATAAATGCTGTAACAGGACAGCATCAATCAAATCTTAGTCTCGCTCTTCCAATCCCATACACTTTCAAGAAACCTGGAACTAAACATCCAGTAACAAAGTATTGTGACTAAGATTTTTTAAATTCTTTTTCTTGGTGCTTGTCCTGTTGAATTTCCACATGGATACATACGGAACTTCCCTGGGAAAGATGTTTTACTTCAATAAGGATTATATATTCACTTTTAGGGTTAGCTCACCTCTCTCCATTTAGAAAGCAGGATTTCAAAACTGATAATCTTCCTTTGTAAGTGACATGAGCTAATCAGAATCATTATAAATTACAGGGAGCAGAAACCTCTGATTGTGGTAACATTCAGCTTGTGAAGATTTAAGACTTTATGAAAATCTTTAGGAAAGTAGTCAGCATATTTTTTAATGAAACTGCAGTAGGAGAAAGGAGAAAGAAATAGATTCCTATATTTCTCCAGTGAGAACCTAAATTGTGTCCTAAATTCCAAACAATTTCAAGAGTCTGCCAGGATGCTAGCTCAGCAACAAAACTCAGAAAAAGAAAATAATGAAATCCCAAAGAAATGCTGAATATTTTTTTTTCTGTCACAGAGATCTAAACCTTTCAAGTCTCACAGGAGGACTCAGAGAATCAGGTGATCTGGGATGATTTTACTGGGTGGTCCAGTAAAATGTTTTTTCCTGAGTTCTGATAATTGGCTCTAAATTCAATGACTGGATTAGGAAAGATTATAGAGAAGGTCTCAGATACCATCGATAATTACATATACCAGAACTTAAAAAAATAATAACCTGCAAATATTTTTTATTTGTTCAATTATAGAAATACTTCCTTTCTTTTCAGCCTTTCAGGCTTTATCTGGAAAAATGGCATATACTAATTTTATGAACTTACTGTTTTTACTGCTTGATTCTTCTTTTTAAGCTGTCTTGGATATTCATTTAGTTGTTCTTTATTTGGTGTATCATATGATATTGGTTAGTGTTTGTTTATTTTTCCACTTGGGGTTATTTGGTTTTAATTTGTGAAAATAAATTATTTAGTTAGATATTTTTATACTATTTTGGCTTGCTTTTGCTTCCAGCAGCCTTTATTGAAATGCTGAGTGTAGTATTTACATGCTTAAAAAAATTGTATTTCCAAAACCAATTTTACATTTATCTAAGATTACAAAAACTTGAAAAAACACATTTACTTTTGCAATTTAACTGAAAAGTATGTGATTAATATTATTTGATATCAGTGAAGAACTTATTCGCAGAATATTAATAGGACATTAAGCAAACAGAATATATACTTAGTGATTGCTCTTTCTCTTCACTTTGTTGTCCCTTGCCTTTTTCTTTACATGCTAGTGAATATGTTATTCTCTTTCCAGTGCTGCAGCCATTTCAAAAGAAAATCAGAACCCAGGGACCTCTAATACACCCAGCGTAATCTTAAAACTGAAAGCTTTCTGTTGACATGAATCATTCAAATCCACCAACCATATGGTGGTGTGCTCCCAGTCCTCCACAGCCCTGTCCCCTCCCCCTCTGCTTAAGCAACAGCCACAAATGGGGCTTGTTATGGCTGCATCTGGCTTAAGTTAGAATCTTGGGAGACAGATAACAGCACACTAGCTGAGAGCTGTAAATCTTGTTCCGTAGCAACTAACGAAAATATGGCTAGTATGCAGATATGACTAGAAGTCAAATGTCTTGGTCCATGAATAGTGGACATCCCAGGGCCTATTGGGCCCTTCTGCATGGCAGTAGGCTGCATGACAGGTCTCCCTTTGAGTAGAGATGCCTGCCAAGGTTACTCCTTGAGGCTGAGAGAACCCTTATTTCATCAGATACTCAGTAAGTGAATTGGAAATAAATGCTGAAACTTTGAAATCTTAGCTAAATAATGTGAAGGATTGATTGTGCACACATCTATAATCCTTTAGTCATAAACCGTTGACCAAGTCTGGGACTAGGACTGGATCTAGCCACACCTAAATTCCTCTCTGAGAAGAAATTTAGGAAACAAGTAGGTCCTTTCTGATCCTTGTGACTTAACAGGAGGGACTCCTGTTGGAGATCCTTGGAAACTTTCCCCAGGATCACACTGATTTGTTTTGTCTGTAGGATCTTTGCTGGCTCTTCCTATGAGAGACTATGGAAACAAACTAATGGTTTTGTGCTTATGATAATCCTGGAAGAGAGCTGAGTTAGATCACGAAGATATGTGAAAGTGAATATACCGTAAGTTTTTGATTAATGTGACTTTTTCAGAAGTCGAATTCAGTCATTCCTCCCAGTTTAATGTTATCTGCAAAGCTGCTGAGGGTCATCATCCAAATCATTAATAAAGTTTATTCAAGAATTTACATACATTGATGAGATTCTCCTCCTCCAAGCCTTCTCTTTTCTAGGTTAAAGAGCACCAACACCCTCAGCCTTCCTTTAATCCTCTTCATGACTCCAGGTGTGGCCTCACTAGCACTGAGCAGAGGGTCTCATAGGTCAAATTAGTGTGCTAGTATCTTGGATGTAAAAATGATGTTACAACAATAAGCCAAGCCTTGTCTGCTGAAATTGTTACTAATGAAATCAAAATTCATCTGAATCTCAAGTAGCAATTCAACTACTCTCTACAGTTAAAGCCAGTTGCATTTTCTAGATATCTCAAATTTGAACTTTAAGTCTTACAAGCACCATACTTTAGGTGTCCGTGCATTCCCAGATATGCCAGTTTCAAGATGAAAAGCACCTATCTTCCTTCAGCCTGAGAGGCTGACCATGACCCTGCTCTAGACACATAAGTTGTCCTGAGCACTGATGGCCTTGGATTCAGCGATATGGGAGTAGTAGTCAATTTTTCCACAATAGAGCAGTGTTTGAACTGACTGCAGACCTTTGCCTGTTCATCTGAATAAATGAATCTTCCATTTCCGGTTCCATGGCAACCCACCTTCAATAACTGACATAAAGCGTGCTGCAAGTCGACTCTTTAAATCCAGAATTCAGAATATTTTAAGGCATGGTTGGTAACATGAGAGAAACCTTTCTCAACAGAATGAGAAGGGTAGAAAGCAACATTGTTTTTTGTGCCAAAGGTTGAATTTGCATACAGGAAAACAAAACTGAAAGAAGATATATCTTTATATTTGCTGATACATGATCTAATCACGATTGATCTAAATGGAACTGGAGCAAGTCTATACAAAATATTTTGTCGAACCTTCGAGAGAAAGTTGATATCTAATCTTTGATGCGACTATTTTGTCACATTATGGAATGACTAAGTGTTTTAAATATCATATCACTTCATCACATCATCACATATCATATCACATTAAATATCACTAAGTGTTTAAAATATCAAGAAAAATATAAATATACTGGATGCTACCATTCTTCTAAAATCACACGCATGCAAAACTGTACATGAAAATGAAATGGAATTGGATGAAGCAGTTAGAGTCTTTGGCTATTATATAACTTTTGACTTGTAATTATGCACTATTATTTCAGTTATTCAATTTTCTGAAGTCTCTGACAGTCATGGAAAGTTATGTTATTTTTTATAGATATTTTGTCTCTCCTTTGGAATACAGAGGAGGAAAAGTTTCTGTTAGAGAATTCTACAGCTTCCTA
>VZSC01002400.1:245090-257911 GCA_013398225.1 Steatornis caripensis | reverse complement strand
CAGCTTCCTAAGTGAATTATAGAAAAGATGTTATTTATGAAGTTCTAAAATGCTTCATCTATTTGATTTTATACCTATTTTAAAATATAATTTTAACCCCTATAAAACTTACTCAAACTTATCTTTTAGTTCGTTTACATTTTATAGTTTAGAATTGGTATGTATATATTATATATTTAGTTTGATTACTTAAGAAATCTAAGAATATGAAAATCTTGAAATACTGAGTGACATTATTTCTCAACCAAAATGACAGCCTATATAATCATTAGAGTTATTACTTGTCAATTGTACTAAAGACATGCAAACTTCTCTATTCAGATGAAACTCTTCCAACCAGCTGTGGTGGTTCAACCCCAGGCAGAAGCCAAGCTCTGACCCAGCTTCTTGCTCACCTCCCCTCAGCAAGATGGTGAAGAAAATGGGAGGAGCAAAAGCTGAAAGCTTATGAGCTGACATAAAGCAAGTATAATAAATGAAGCAAAAATGTATGTGCAAGCTAAGCAAAAAGATGAATTTATTCAGTACTTCCCATCAGCAGGTAGATGATTAGCTACTTACTAGAAAGCAGTGTCTCAGCACAGGTTATTGTTATGTGGGAAGACAAATGCCATAACCACAAACATCTCCCTTCCTCCTTCTTTCTCTAAGCTTTTATTGCTGAGGAGGACAATATACGGTGTGGAATATCCCTTTGGTCCTCTTGAGTCAGCTGTCCTGGCTGTATCACCTGCCAGCTTCTTGTGCAATCATTGCCTACACTCTGGGGAGGGGTACATGGAGGAAAAGAGAAAATCTCTGTGCTGTGCAAGCACTGCTCAGAAGCATCAAAAACACTGCTGCGTTATCAACACAGTTTTGGTCACAAATTCAACTATATACTAGTTTAGTCCAACATTTACTGTAATATAGTTATATGGTATTTGGATAACTTGTGATCCAGAGTACCTTTATGGTTAATTAAGAAAATAAATAGTGCCAAAAATATGTCATAAAGATTAAAAAAACCAAGTCAAATACATTCCAGGCATTAAAAGGAATATTCTTATTTGCAAGACAACTTAATTATGAAACTGAAGGATATGACTCCTTATTCTTTTCAGGAACACATCACTTGCTCTTTTTTTCCACAGATCTTCACCTCTTTAGGAACTTTGCTGGTAACATTCGTGCCTTGTTAGTCACAGGGACCCTATGTGATACAGGAATCGCAGCAAAAGCTACTGGTTGTCAACACTAATCAGCTTAAACAAAATGTTCATGTCCAATATGAAATTTGAAAGTATCTAAGAAATAGAAAATAAACAGTTCAGAGTAGAAAATAAGAGCCATTAATAGCACAGCAGTTCAAACATTAATGACTGGTTATTTGCGAAGCTGAAATGGGAAATCATTTTTAAAGAAATGAAACTCCTGATAAGTGGTAAACTATATTTTTGTGTATAATAAACACCTAGCATGAAGTTAAGAGAGGGATATGAGTTGTGATGAAAGACATTCAGGACTTGGGAAACTCCTCAAACATTATTTTTTCAACCCTGGAGCCTAGTGTCTAACAGTTAGAACATTACAAAGTTAAAAGTAAAAGGTATTGAAATTCCAGGAATGATTCTTACAGCTAAGCATATGTTAGGACTCCGTTCATAATTATTTCACTTGTAATCTTTTGTTTCTTACTGTTAGCTAATTGCTGACCTTCTCTCTGGTTAAATTACCCTTTTTAGTTTCTCATTAAGACTGTCTGGCTTTGAATAACAAGATGTATCTATATGAAACTAACATAGAAAAGCATTGACTCACAGCTATGATCAATATCATGTCTTGTTTTTGAGGAATATGACAGTAAACATCTCAGGATGGATTTAGAAAATCCCAGGTCTGGAATCTGTTTCTTGCCAGGGCGAAAAGATGATGACCGCGCATATCCTTTTTGTAAGGAACGTCTCTTATTTCCTTAGTTTGTCTCATAAATAAAGGCAAAACTGAGCCAATTTATCACGCATTTATGGAGTAGCATAATTTGATTAACAGATTATGTGGTAATGTAAGTTGATTATATCTTTTTTAAATAATTCAGGTTGATGAAATCTACTTTCTAATAAAATCTAATTATAATTCCCCAAAAGCAGAGACAAAAAAAGAAAAAAACAAAGGGGTTTTCTTTCCTTTTTTTCCTTATGTCATCTAGAATGGCAAAAGATCATAAAAGAAGGATTTTAAAATACTATACAAAGTAGACAAATATTCTGGATAATCAGAGCTCAGGGTGTGGTACTGAAAACATTTGCAACTTTAGAGCTTCCAAGTTTTCGTGGAAAATCCTCAAAATAACTTTCTTAGTTTTACACAGAAGGCAAGAATTAAAAAAAAAGAAACTTAGCCCAGTCTGCTCACCCTCAGTACCCAAGCACTGACTTACCCTTCAATATCCCATCAATATGTGCATGTAAATCAGTGTCAGTTAGTTGCAGCATTAGCAGGTATTTTGAGTTTGACTCACTGAGTTGCTGAAGCATATGGCTAGGAATCTTTTCATCAGCTTTATTCCCATATGTCACCGGTCTCTTCAGAGTCCATAATCATGTTACATAGTTTCCGGGTATGCTGATTTATCTCTCTTTGTTAAAATTTTATCAATGTGTCTACTGTCATTGCACACAAAAGTAAAAATTATTCTCCTAGAAATGCCCAGTGTAGCTTACTGTACTACAAAACCATATTAATCACAATAGGAGCAGTTTGTGAGTGTTACAACAATTAATTAATTATAGTTCATAGAGTACTTTTATTTCTTTAAAGTGATTATTATTCTTACCTACTCTTAGTGAAGGACTCCTTAAGAAACAGGCAATTATTTCAGTTAAAATTCAAGGTAAAATCTTACTTGAAATTACAATAAGTTGTAACTTTAAATTTGTAAATACCAATACCTTTTTTACATTATATAATGTTTAGGATAGCAACCAAACTGCAAAAGCAACTCAGAGTTTGATCTCCACTAATACTCTTCTATTAGTATGCTAAGACTTTAAAAGTATTATATCTATGTTTTACATGAATTTAACAATGTAAACTATTTACACCAGGGAATGAATAAGCATTTACTTATCTCTTCGGACAAGATAAAGGAGTACAGCAATTATTGAACTGCTTTATCCTATTATTTAACAACACATTGCATTTTGCAGAGGAAGAGGAATCCTGTCATGATAAAAGCCCTGCAGTATAACTTAAGATACAAAGATATAAACTGGATGAATAAATTTAGGATTGAAACAAGAAAACAGTTTTTAGTAATTTCTGCAATGGGATTCTAGAATAACCTTCAAATTGGGTAGTGACAAGCACCGGACTTCAGTGAATCTATGAAAAGGATGGCTAATGTGATACAGCAGAGGACTGGGACTCTCTCAGAGTTCTGTGCCTACATGGGTGATGTTCCTGTTTGAAATATATTTCGTGCAGTAACTTTGAGAATTGTCTAACCATCATGTGTCTCAGGTTTTCTATAGCAAAAAAGGGCAATTATTTCTGTTCCAACTGCAAAATGAACATTTGCTTGATAGGTTTAGAACTAGGGGGAAGATCATAAACAGGCAAATGTAATGTTAGAACCTCTCAGTGTTTCAATTACAATTTGAAAAAAAAAATAGTTAAAAGTTTGTTCTGGGAATACGATTAGCTCCCTTCAGAATAACTCATCTAGCAAACTGAGGAGAGACAAAGGAGAGACTCATAGTTTAGGTTTGTTCTTCCAGACATGTCTAAAGTTTTCCAAGGGAAAATAACTGATGTTTCAGGTTCAGTTCCTTTGACTAGGTATGCATTTCTGGGGGGTGTAAAAAAGATAAATAAAAATAAAGGGTCTTATGTCTTCTCTGTCAACATGCTCTAATCCATTGAATCAAATTCCTGAACAGCTACCATCCATTCCCATTATGATCCTTCTGGTTTTATTTGTTCAAAGAATAGCAAAACAATTATTATCTTCTTTTTACTCATGAACAGTTGATTAAAGCACTTTCCTAGAATTTAGGAGATATGGGTCAATTCCTGTTAGGCTGGATAGAATCCAGAACACTTTTGTTTGTTTGAAATCTATGCAAATGTGAATAGCTGCTGCCACCTCTGTAGTCCTTTGCATTTGGCTGTTCGTCCATGATAATCTAATTCATATTAAAGCTTTCAGTGAAAGAAAGCCTATTAACTCCGTAACAGTTCCTGTGCATATATTAGAAAGTAGTGGGAATGTACATAAGATGAAATTCTGCTTGTCAGGTATTCATTGTGGTAGTAAAACCTTGATTATGTTTTGGTGAGAAAGAGAAGAAATAATATTGTCCTAGCTATGTTCATGTGTTGTTGTGTCAAGTTGTAGTTGCTTAGGATGGTGGGATCCCTTGTTCCAATATAAAACACAATCCGCTCCTTTAAAAGGGAGGAGTGCAATACTGCCTCTTAAATGCTAGATGTTAAGCATTATTTAAAACATTCCTGATAATACATTATGGTTTTACACTCAGTCATGCTTGAAGGTAAGCAACTGACAGAACTTTAACTTCAAATATTAAAGAAATATTTTCTGTACAACCCCTTTACTACAATTTCAGATCCATGCATATGGGTCACGTGAAGTCAAATTTTTGGTTTTAATGTTTCTCTCTTTTTCTCTGTCAGACAGAAAGATGCTTTTGGTGGTTTTGTTCATTTCTGAAAGTAAAAAATAAAAGATAACAGAAAAAGGAAAGTAAATTAACATATTTCTCAGCAGTCATCCAGTTTCAGTTTAATTTTTCTTCTGATTTCAACACACAGACAAACTGCTGTCACCAAGTGCCAAGCTGTTTGATCACAAGATGACTAGCTGTTACATTTTTCGTCTGTCATGGTAGGCATCTTCTTGCATCAACTTCAAATGTCAGCAACAATGAAAGTCCTTGCTTTTTGTGGAACTATAAAGTTGGAAATGACCATCTGCTCAGCCTTCTGTTATCTGGGTTCTTCCCTAGAAATAGTTTTCAAGTATATATATAATATATATTTTATATATATATAAAATATATATATTTTATATATATGTATATATATAAAAAATATATATATAATGTGTAAGTTGTTGGTAATATAATTTGAAGCCTTTCCTTTCACTTCATAAGGTATATTTTTGTTAGAGACACCAAAACAATGAAAATCAAAAAGAAATTTGTATAGTTCACAATAATTTGTTTTATAGCATGGAGGAGGTATTCGGCACTGCCACCTTATAATTAAATGTTTTATGTATAATTTTTAATGTTACTAGGATGATATTTTCAATATTAAAATTCTTTTGATGTTCTGTTCACATAAAAAGTTTGGAAAGTGTATATTAAGCACTAATTTTACCAGAATAATGGATTTAGCACTAGAACACCCCCAAAATGTCAACAGAGCAAATAATGTCTATGTAGAGTTTAATTTGGAACAAGGAATGAGTATCGATGTTTTTTCATGAAAATTACTGTGCATAAAAGATTTTATGTTTTTTTCCTAAAAATAGGCCCATTCTACAGGTGCTTAATGCTGAGCTCACTCGCAGAGCTTTTTATTCGCACTTTGTGGGCTTTATGCCCTGTTACCTGATTCAGCAGTGACAACACAACGCTAAAGTTACTACCAACGTATAGAACACTTGTGTCCCAAATGTGGGTGATGCCAAATATAAGGTTAACTTTGAAAGCCAGCAAATCCCTTCCTATTTTACCATAATTGTAGTTTAGTAATAAGGCAACTTTATTTTAATTTTCAGTACTTATACAGATAGAAATGTGATAGATGTCTTATTTAAAAGGGTTCGTGTCCAAGAAAAATGAAGCCAGTGGGAATATTCTCATTGTCTTGAATGCATTGTGGATTAGGATTTTTATTAAGCCCATACTTCTGGAGAAGCATGAAATACCATAGGCCTTAGAGCTACTGGGTTTTTCAATATCATCTTGGTGCAGTGGTTTCTAACACTGACAGTTTTTTGTCCATTTTCTTTCTTATGAGAACTATTCTTACTTGGAAAAGGAAAAAAAGTGTAATTACATTTTCCATAGAACAGAATTAATTTGCAATGCAATGTCACAACAATTCATCTTGTAACGTTATGTTCATGTGATGGAAGCTTTCAAAACATCATACAAAAACTCAATGTTATTTAGAGCATCTATTGTTCTTTTTTTTTTTTCAAACTGGAACAAGAAAACTGGAAAGGTTTCCATAGTTTTTCATTAACAAGACAGATGTGACTGATAGTGTGCCAGCACAGCTATATTCTCAGTTGATGACAGAGTATTAGAAGCTATAATCAAGAAAAAAACCATTCAGTATTCAGTGTTTGGATTTTTTGTATTATTTTAATACAACTCTGAAAGCACACCACTGTAAATGTTAGTTTAAAAATTACACAATAGGTGATATTGTTGATATTGTAAGTCGTTGAAAGTAATCACTGCTTCGTTTCCTGACTAAGCAATAAACTAGTTCAGTAACTTGAAAAATTAAGATGTTTGAGTAATTTTCATTCCAGTGTTAACATCTTTCTGAAAAACCCTACCCTCAGAAAAGCTTAATTTATTTGCAATACCTGAAGCGGTATGAAACTTGAGCAATCAAGTTCACAGGACTTTACTTCAGAAAAGATCAGATCTTCAGTTAACAATTATGCTATATCAATAATTACCTAGATAACACAGAATTGATATAATTATAAATTAATTAGACATTATTACCATTATTATTAAAAAAGGCTACTCACAACACAACAGTCGTCTTTATTCCTAATTCTCTAGTCCCAGATTCAAAACATGCCACCCAAACAAAACTTTCACATAATATTTTGAAACCTAAACACTTGGGCATTCTTGCAAGTGTTTCCCTAAAATAAAACAAAGCAAGGATGGGAATTAGATTCTTAACTAATTACTCTAATCACTGGGCTGCATAGGGTGAGGAATAACATTTAACATTTCTTGTGGGTTTTTTGATCCTTCATAAGAGGTCAAGCTCACTGTGACCCAATTAGAAGCAAAACCTCTATGTGGCCCTTGAAGTTTAAATCTATACTCTGGTACTTTATTGCACACCTGGGAGTCTGCATTCTTATGGAGAGTCATCAGAGAAAACATCTGTCTCTGCTGACCTCTACAGACCATTACTCCACTAATACCACACAGATGCAATATAGAATACAGTAAGTTTAATAAAAAAAAAAAGGTTTTGTTTTCCTTCTGCAGCTACATAAATCTTTGTGCTTCTTTCAGCTACAACTCTCAGCTTTTTGTAGTCAATATTCTCCTCCAAAATTTTACTCATTTAATCTTTCTCATGCCACCATGCCACTTCTTTATCTTTCTTAAGTTGAAAAAAAAAAAAAAAGAATTTGATCATCTCAATGAGAATAAAAGTTGTATTTCCATTGCTGTGGAAAAGTCCATGTTGTTTATGCTGGGGAGCAGCTGTAGTATTTACCTTGTTGGTATCTGATTAAATACTTTTTGCTTCAAGGAGCTATGAAATTCTCTTTCCTCCCTGTGGTGGTTATTGGGTATTCTTCAGTGAGGAATGCATCATTCACTGAATCTTATTTTCTCCTTCAGGCTCCACATTAAATTATGCAAAAAATATTAAACATGTTATATGTAGACGTGTTTTTTCTGGCTTTAGACAGACCGGACATAACAGCAATCAAAAACTCTTCAGTGTCACAGGTATAAGGTGACAAATTCTCAACCTGTTTCTCTCAGATAAGCTGAAGGGATGTTCATAGTATGTTTAATTTGTTTCGGATACAGCTATTGCCCACTTTAAGTTATTTAAAGAATAGTCACATAAAAGGTATAATCAAGATAAGTGTGAGTTTTGGATCACAAGGATGCATTTTCTAGGACAAATTTTATTATTTTTATGTGTTATTTATGTAATAACATTCCAAATAACTAGTTTTTGTCATTCACAACTTCAAATACCCATAAATATTAAGTCACCATGGTTATAACTACGGGTCTGCAAATCTAATGGTATAGAAAAACATGCATCTGTTCCTAAATTTCCTGAAAGAGCAATAAGATCAATACAGGTCTGTTATTTGTTTCAGGAAGCATCAGGTACATCTAATGTTAGACATGCCAAAGTCTCAATTTGTTATCAAATTTGATTGATTTCAGATAGCATAGTTCTGGCTACCATGTTTCTTTTCTGATGGCTGGTGAAATATCTAGCAATCATATAAAATCATTCATCCTTATCATATAATCATCTTTAGCCATTTGAAGAATATATCACTCTCAGATCCTCATAACCTAGAGTCTTCTGCCGATAAGTTACATGCTAAGGAAAGATTTCAAAATCTGTTGACAGAAATTGTGGAGAAAAGTAACACACAATTTCAGTACATTAAAATAATATATTTCTTTGCCCTGGTTCCATTTGGATAGAATCATAGAACCAATTTTCTGTTCCAGAAAGCTGCATTTTTAGAAAGAATGTATCATCCAATTCGGTGGGAACAAAGTTGATAAGACACTTTGGTTTAGTTTGTGGCCAGCCATGGTATGAAGGTTTCTATAGTGATCAAGGTCTTCAGCAGTTTTGAGTAAGAGGGGAGCAAAAGCTAGGAGGAGCAAAAGCCAGAGCAGCTGATCCAGGCTGGCCAACAGAAGTATTCCATAACATAAACGTCACCCTCACTATAAATTGGGAAGTTTGCTGAGGACAGCCCTCCTTCCTCAATGGTGACCGTCCCTGGAGGATCTCGCCTGTCCTTCTGCACCCAAGACATGCCTTTTCCTTTGCTGTGACCATTGTACTTTTGCTGGTGTTGTAGTTTTCACAGTGTTTGATACCTGACATTCACTGCTGGGAGCAAGCAGCTTGCAACCACTATGCGGGCTGAGTATAACTTTGTGTGGTTTATATTAGTACTGGTATTTATATTAGTTTGTTACTATTATTTTATTAAATCTGTTTCCATTTCAACCCACAGGTCTCTATCTTTTGCTAATTCCCATTCCAGGGTAAGGAGGGGTCATTGGGTGGTAGAACACCTGGCTAAATGAAGACACTCTTGTACAAACTGATTATCTCTACACATTTAGTACATTTTTAATTAAAGAGTAAAAATTATCTCCTCAAATAAAAAAATTACTACAGTGAGGTGTAACCATCATCTTATCAGATTTAATTATCTCAGTGCCTCATACTTATCTTTTCCTGACACTGACATATCATTCTTGAGCTTTGCATATCAACATAAATGTTATGCTTTTTTATATTTTTCTGTTATTCTCAACCACAACAGTTACTTCTGTTTCCTCAGTGATATGTATCTTTATATTCCCAAATGAATCATTTATGAAACTTCTTTATGGCTACTGGGATACTTGAAATGAATAGCTCCTGTTTAATTTTCAGTGAAGCACATCATCTTGGTGTCATGAATTGTATTAAAATCATAGACATACCAACAAACAAACTACCTTTGCATTCTTAATAACAATAAATTAATTTTCAATGCTAATTTAATGCCCTGCTTAAAAAAGGAGTTAATGATGTTGTATGAGTTTCAGTTTATTGCTGATCTGCACTGTCCTCTAAATGGTGCAACCATGATTTTCTGTGTATCCATTTAAATACTACTAGACATCAAAACCAAGATTTTCCCTAAAAGAATGTTCATTATTTTTCTTTAAATTCGAACTCCAAACTAACTGTACCCAAATGTTTTAAAATTTATGGCATTAAGTTGGTCTTAGAATTTGCTTTGACTGAAATGGGATGTTCCCTTATATTTTTAGATTGCATAACCATAATTTTGCTTTAAAAGAGATGATAAAAAATTTTGTAACATAATTCCCTTTAAAATTTAAAAGTGGAAATTGTTAATTGGAAAAATAATGACAATGCTTGATATTCCTGGGATTTTCCTTTTCTTTTTCTTTTAAACATGTCATTGTTAATTTTCTATTTGATTGGAATAGTTTCAACTTCCAAGGTAAATATTTTGACTCATGAAAACTTCCTGTATACAATTGTGGGCACATAAATTAAGCTAAGCTAAACTGAACTTTAACAGTTTGAAATCTGCCCTGTCTGACCTCTGTCTCCAGAGATCTTCAGTTTTCTTTCTTTCCTTGGGGATATCACATTTGTTTGAATGGGCCCATAGAAAGAAATAAATTATCAATTATGACCAAGGAGTACCAAAAATTCACCATATTCATATTTTTATGAGAATGTAGTTTGCTACCTCCAAAATGTATTATAGTGAATGTAAGAAATTGTCTTTTTTGTGGGTCTATAGTTGCAGAATACAATGTTGTTATGTTCAGAAATAGTTGGACTGTGTTGGCATGTAGCCCAGGAGATGATGGCTAATTTACCCAGGGAACACTGAAAGGCCAGCTGGGGAGTGTTAAGATTAGCACCCAATAATAAATGTAGAAAATAATCTTTTTATAGTGCAGAAGAGAAATTCAGTATGAACAGAAGACAGTGAAGAAGGGAACTATTGTTTTAGGCAAAAACTGCATGATTCTCCAATCTTCCCTCTCATTCTGTTGGATTAGGTTAGTAAATGAAAAAAAAATTCTAAACCCTAGTTTCTTCCTGGAATAACATATCTTAAATTATACAAGCCCACCTGTGAATTAAACCCACGTTATGTAGTACTTTGAATGTCAAGTCTCAGATCAGGAAATTTCAAAGAAAAGAGGGAATAGAAACCTATAAGATGTTTCATAGTAAAAATGATGAAATGAGAAAATGATATAAAGGGCATGTTTTCTGTACCCTGAATACAAACTTGCCATATGCAAGCTTTGTAATGCAGAATTCTACAGCGTTAAATGAGCAGAAGTTTGGTTCTGAAGAACACAACTTTTTCTTGATGGTTACTATCATATTTTTTTCTTAATAGATAATCTCTTAGGTTTCTTTAATTTAGCAGTGTCAGGAAGGTCACTGAATTCTTCTGTTTCCACTACTGATGTTATGTCAGATGTGTCACTGAGTCTGTGGTCTTAGTGATATCTCATGCAGAAACATAAGAGTGCGTTACATAATCAACACCATTCAAGGTGAACATTCACCCATAGACAAGAATATTAGGTATTTACTTGGTGTGCAGGCTTAAGTTGTTTATTGACTTGCTTGAAGGTTTATTAGGAACTCAGTGACTTAGGGGCTAATTCATTAAAAAATAGCTGTGAAGTTACACACTCCCTCTGTCTGTAGGGAGAATGATAAAAATATTTGTGAACATATGCAAGCTTTTAATTACTTTTAAGAAGGTATATACCAGCATGATTCATGCTGTGAGAAAAGCCACATGAAGTTCCTACATTTATGAAACAAACCCAATTACTATTACATATTAAAACTAAATTCAGACAATTTCACTACAATCTGATATGAATAACATGGCTTTGAATAAGCTCAGAATGGCTGAGATCAGAAACAGTTTGAGGAGTTCTTAGCAAGCTTGAAATCTGAAACAAGCCCAGAATGTTACGTAGTACTTACTATTATCTGTTTCATGACTGGATTAAAAAGATGTGTTTATTATAGAACAAGAAGCTAGGTGGGGTAAAGTTATGGCCGAAAATTTGGTGGTTTAAAATTGTATGTCATTGTTTTGAATAGTACACTATACAGTTCAGGAAACTGTATTCCTCAATCTTCCTCTTTAGAAAGCATAACATAATAAGAGTGGTAGAAAAGCTTTCAGGATGTGAGCAGTCTGTGTTTTTTCATTTTGTTATCTTTAGGATAATGCCAGACTGTACTCATAACTCATTATCTCTTTTGTCATTCCCTGGAAATTTAGGAAAATATAATAAGAGAAGGTCAGAAATCTCACCTATCACTTGAAGTCATAATTCAGATGGCTTCTTTTTAAATCACATCTCTATCTGTAGACTCTGTTTAGATACTCCAGTGTTTATGAAGTGAAAATTTAGGAACAGTACTTTTGTAATTATATTCTTATGGCATCAGCATCCCACATGATAGTATAGTAACATTTTTCTAGTTTAACTTCAGAGTACCATAGAAAATTACATTTTACAAGAAAAAATCATATTAGGTACATCATAAGGAATTTTCATAAAACTATGTGCATACTTCTGCCATATTTGATGTCTTCCTTCTCTTCCTTGAAACTTCATTGAAATAAATTTACACACCATTTCCTTCTTGAGTACCAACTTGCACAGCTCATTCCCTGATTTGGCAGGGACTGACGAGTTTTATGAATCTGGGAACAGTTTTGGATACTCATTACCCATTCTAGTGAATATTTCCATTTCCTTCAACATCAATTGTCCAACCATAACATATGAATCCAGCATATAAGGTTCTTTCTGCAGTAATTATCACTTCCAGAAACATTTTTCCTGAAATCATTCTGTTTGTGCTCCTTTACTCTGGGTACTTTCAGCATGTCAACAATGTTTAGCAAGGATGTCAAACTGGTTGGAAACTTAAGAAGAGATATACTATCGTTCTTCATCAGATTTAACAATTTATAACTAGCCTTTCAAGCAAAAACTTTAGAATCTGCTTGGCCTTTTTAAATTTAAGACATTAACAGATATATTATAGTTTACTTAGAATTATTCGATTGTATTATCTCTATCAATTTCCAAAAGAAAACTTTTCACTGCTCAGCAGTAAGATAATATATGTCTCTCAGAGTTGTAGTTTGGACTGTTTTGCCTCCTGGAGTATGACATTTTCTGCTGTCTACTCAATTGATTGTTATACTGGAATTTCTTTCTTACAAAATGATAAAAGACTTA
>VZSC01002400.1:226749-244922 GCA_013398225.1 Steatornis caripensis | reverse complement strand
TAAAAGACTTATAAATTTTTTCCATTAAAAATTGCATCAATAGCTAGATAATAAATTATTTATATAATGTTTTTCACAATTCACCTCATCATATCCAGAAATCCATGGATTAATGGGATAAGCTGAATTCTCATGTAACAGCGTATTTCTTTTAATGTCTGTAATAATAACAGAAATGTTTTCAGCATGTATGCTGATACAAATAAAATACCAGCTGTCAACTGTCTCATACCAAGGTATACTTCACAGATGAAAATGTGAAAGTATGAAGAACTGCATTAAAATGCCATAAAAATTGATCACAATCACTGATAATAAATTCAGGTAAATATTCTGAGTTGACATTAATAAAAAATTCATCTTTTGTAAATAAAAGCAGTAGGACAGGTGCAAAGAGAACTACTCTGTGGCATCCAAATTTCAGTTTCCATTTTGGAAAAGGTTGCTCATATAGAGGTATAGTAATAGTGTCCTGGTTGGGCCAGGACAGAACCAAATTTCTTTTAGTAACCTTGCTTTTTAGTTAAGTCTCTTCTGAGAAGCTGCACTCTCTGAAATTAACTGGATGTTTTTACAGACAGTAGATGCTTCTAGCAGTGATAAGGCTTGGTGTTTATAGTTAGTGCTAGAACATCAGCTAGTTAGAATCATACTTGAAATACAGATTTGCAAATACAAAAATACACAACAGAAATATAACTTCTTTACACATAAATTTCACCTACAAAAAAGAATGTTGTGGCTTGTTACAATCATACACCAGTACTCTGTAAGGAGTCAGAAGGTTTTCTGAAGGGTTTGTTTGGGGTTTTTTTTCCCTTTTTTGTCTTTTTTTCTGTTTTATGAGGAAGATAATGATATTAGGGACCAAATTTAAATTCAAACGTATTTATAATCATGAAAGGTTTATCTTTATTGTTTTTCTTGCTTTATTGCTTGGTTTGTCATATCTAGAATTTCTAGCTTTAAATCTCCACCTTGCCTTAAAATACTGACATATCTAACTCATAGTATTGCTTTATATCATAAGAAAATAAAAATAACAAAAAACCACAAGCTTTCACTCTGTGTATATTTTGAGCCATAATAGTTTCTTGTGCTTTAGTAATAAGTCATAATTTTCAGCAATATGTATATAACATTTTTATTGATATTTTTACTTCTGTGAGCAGGGAAGATCAATTCAAATGTGGGAACAGGAAAAAAGCTGGATTTACCTAAAATTTAGTTAATAGTATTGGTTTGGTTCCAACTATAAGGATAGATTCTGCCTCTGTAACTTCTTGAATAGTCTGAGACCAGAAACGTGTTACGAGACTCTCAAACACAGATTTAACTTGCATTGTAAAGAAAGAGTATGTATTAGGTTTAAGGCTGTCTGCATTTGTTTTCACAGGCACAAGGAAACAAAATACAAGCTGTGTTAATAACTAGGACCAGTAGAGGCAGCTTTATATCAGTGTTTCTTTTTACCTCAGTCCTACATAAAGTCTTTCACATCGAATACTTACATTCTTGTCCTGAAGCAGGAAAGACCGCTCTCAAAAGTCTCATCAGGCTGACAATGTGAAAAGGTTTCTGAACAAACATGGTGAAAACAAAAAAGGAGGGAATAATCATCGAGTGGCAGCAGTCTGACAGAACAAGTAACACATTGTCCAAGGAATTAAGGTAAATTGGAAGTGATACAGGGACAAAAATCTTTGTTTAATGGTAAAGAAGGGCTGTCTTATCTGCAAGAATGCTTTATTTCTGCATTACTCTACTCGCATTTCCTCTTATACTCTTGACAAGATGTTCTTCTGATGGAACTTTATAAATTAAACCAGATGGAGTTCCCAATTCCCTGTATGAGAGTTTCCTTGTGTAGAAATGTGTCAGTAGAGACCCTAGATGTTATCAGACTAGTTCTTAGAAAAATATTATCTTTCCAACTCAAATCATAGATGTCAAAACTTGCAAATCAGAACACAAGATACATGGAAACATGTGGGTAGGACTTATCTGGTCAAATGTAGAAGTATCTTTATTTTTACCCTTAATAATTAGGCAATTCTATGGCACAAGTCATCTAATCCTAAATTAGATTTCTAAAATAAAGCAAATGAATCCTACTGTCTGAGTGCTGACATTGCGGTATTGATTCTACAGAATCTAGACAACTTAGCTATAAACCTAAATATTGTACACGTGTTAAGTAATATGACATGGATCCATGTCTTTATGCAGTATTGTAAAACATTTTCAAAACAGAAATCAAATTTTGTAGTAATATATCATCAGCGCCTTATCTTGCACCATCAGCTTTCCACAGAATATATATTATTAAAAAATATATAAAAATTACAGAAGTTAATACTCTGTTGATTATCCTAAGTGAATGCCTGCAAGAGACTCAGAGTTTAGATGTTACATGTAATTGATAGTATGTGCTGCAAACAACTTTTTCTGATTAATTCCCTTCTACCATTTTTATAAGTTCTGGGGAAAAAAAAATAAATTAAATGCAATTTTTCTGCCAATTCAGGTTAGCCAGCTACATAATTATCTGATTAATTACTGTTTTCTTTGTGAAAGAAGTCACCTTTGAGAATTAATTTGCTCAAAGATGAAAAGCTGTAGATTTCACATACACTCTTGCTGCCGGCTGGTGGAGTGCCAAGGCATCTATTTTGGTCTACTCTCACCAGCCCACTTTAATCACTATAAAAATCATTTAAAGAATCAGCCAATGACTAGCAGACATAGGGCAAGTGCCTTGAAATAGATATATAAAGTTCCAGCTAGAACACTACAAATAATTTGGTTTTATCTTTCTTGTGTTGCTGGTAAATGTCAAAGTAGTATTTATGATTATCAGGCTTTCAAGTAAATCAGAAAAAGTTGGGTTTTTTTTTTTATTATCAAACCACTAAATCTAAAATTTTTTATTGCTATTATAGGAAACAACACCTCTTGAAGTACTTATCATAAGGTGTTTCCTTACAGTCATAGGAGGCAGATCTTAATTAACCTTTACAGTAACCTTGCCTTGTAGTTAATTAAGCCTGAACAAACCACACTAGCTTAATTCTGAATTCTAAACTTACAGTGATCAAAATGGTAAAGATAGATAAATCCCTTTTGGAGCTTTCAGCTCACCTTGTAATTTAACACTGTGTAGCTTTTACTAAGAATACAATCTTTTAAAGAAACAATGCCTTCATACTATAGATTTTTCTGAGGGTTTTTAGACAGCCATTATTTCTAGAGCAATTTGGTGGCAGCTACTTCTTCCCTACTGTGACAAGTACCCTGAAAAAAAATAAGTGTCATACATATATATGTACATTCATATACACACACAGAGGCATGCAGATACAGGTATGGACATATGAGTTTGGTATACAGATATAAGAACAGCCTTAGACAGTTTCCTAAATGGGAATATAAATTCTAATGACCACCCATACCATTACAATTAGAGGTAATACATGATTTAAACCTTTATACTGAACAAGAAAAGCACGTCAAAAAACTGTATTTGAGACTATGTGAACAGGAACATGTATTTACCCTAGAACCAGTGAGATCTCAGGACCAAGCCAGTAGATCCACCTGCAATTCAGGAACTGACATATGCTGATATACAATCAACAGCTAAGCATTTGTATTTTCTTTCCCATCACTATCTAACTGTAGCACCTCCAGGAAATTTGAAAGTCATTCAATTAGCCTTCCCATGTCCATAAATGCTCATGTTCCTCTACTTGGTCTCCCTCTGCTCCATTCATTGAATATTTCAAATATCTCATTTGTTCTAAGCAAATGTAGCATTTTTCAAAGGAGATTTGTGAATGTGAGGATAGTGTTCACTCCTGAATAGTTCTTCCTTAGGAAAAAGTCAGCAAGACATATGAAAGGACAGCAATAACAGAGCTGTAACAAGTACAATCAAATTTATTTTATTTAAATTAAACATTTACAATTTACACTGCAATTTATTTGTAATTCAACAAATAAAATGCAGTTTAACTTTTTTTTTTTTTTTAATCTTCTGCTGGTTATCTTTCTACTCCAAAGCTTCAAGCAGAATATCTTACAAGAGGTATTCATTGTTTCATGACACTTCCTCAGAAGTTTCTATATGTTCAGATAAGGCTGATCTGGCTTAGTCCCCTAAAAGGAAATACTTGGACATCAGTGAGAATTTAAGTAAAAAATTAATGACAATGTCAGTATAAATTCTGTATTGCATTCAATAAGGAGACAGTATAAAATGACTAAAGTTGCATTTACAGCAGAAGAATTATAGTCATACAGAATTAAACTTTGATACAGTTAGGATATTATTGTGTTCAATTTGTTTCCATGGAAAATGACTCACTTTATCTCCAGGTCAAAGTGCTTTCAGTGAAAGTATTAACATGGTCAGATAAAACTGAAAAAGTACATAAATAAATATTTTTAATTTAAACTTTATTTTAGTCAGTTTAAATTTAATTTAATATTCTCTTTCTTAATCACAAATCTGTTAGATGTCTATACTAATTTTTCCCATTTTGATCGTGGTGTTTTATATCAGTTCATGGTATTAAGTAATCTTATGTTATTTGCTTTTAATAAAATACACCCCCTCAAAAAACCAAAACCCTCTAACTTATCCAATTCTTCATTAGTCTTTGAACAGTAGACACAGAAGGACTCACATGTTGTGACTTTATGCATATATCACATCCATACTGGCAGTCTGACCTAAAGTCAGCACCAGTGACAGATTGCCTCCCCAACAATATTCCACAGATTACTCATAGTAGTAATTTACAAAGAAATAAAACATCTTACACTGGTGGTAGCTAAATGAAAGCCTCATGTATTTTATAAATATGTACCACCTACAATAAAAGCCTAGAGTGTTACAGATCAGTCATTACTAGTCTAGTCTAGAGTGGAATGGGATATTTACAATCCACAATACAAGACCAAGCTCTTCTAAAATAATTTTTCAGTCTTACTGATGAGAAGGACACAGTTTCACGAAATCTCATGGGAAAATTAAAGTCTATCCCTTGCATGGTGTCCTGGTTTGGGCTAGAACAGAACTGATTTTCTTTTAGTAACCTTGTTTTTTAGTGAAGTCTCTTCTGAGAAGATGCACTCGCTGAAATTAACTGCATGTTTTTTCCAGACAGTAGCTGCTTCTAGCAATAATAAGACTTGGTGTTTATAGTTCGTGCTGGAATATCAGTAGGAATGGTATGCAGAAAGGCTCTTGCTTATAATTTTCCCTATGGGAGACCAAGGTTGATACTTGCTTCTGCTAACTTTCATGTGTGCCGGAACTGAAAGAGCAGAGAAGTGCGACCCTGCAGTGGGGAGGAGCGGATCAGACAGGTGACCCAAAACTGACCAAAGGGAGTATTCCATCCCATATATGTGATACTCAGTATAAAGCTAAGGGATCATGAGGGTCACTCTCTCTGTCTTCTTCTATGGCCAGCGTCCGAGGAGGACTCTGCCTTCAATCCCCATCCATGCATTCCTGAATTCAACTCCCTGCCTGCTGCTGAGTACAGTCCGGGACTTTCTCGGAGCGTGCCCTGCAGCGTCTGGGTGACATATTTATCATTGGTGGGGGGGAGCTCAATCTTGTTTTTGTACATATTTGTATATTTGTATATATTTCATTATTATTTTTCCTGTTATTATACATTATTATTGTAGTTAGATTAAACCTGTTTTAATTTTTCCAACCCTTAAGCCTCTTTCCCTTTTCTCTTTCCCCACCTTTGGGGAGGGAAGGGGTTAACAGAGAGGGTCTGTCGTTCATTTAACAGCCAGCCCATCTTTAAACTGTGACACATGGTGTAAAAGATTCACCTAAATTTTGCCTCAAAATTTGCAGACTACAGTGTTCACGCATTCCGTGCTGGGGCAAAACTTTATTAATGAGCAAAGATTTTCTCAATCAATATTAGGAAATAGTAGGTGCTGACTATATTCTATTTTTATTCAGACTTTCATAGAAAAATGCACTAAAAAAAAGACGCAACAAGTCTCTGAAATATTTTCTTTATCTCCTATAACACCTGCATGGAAATATATGGTAGGAAAAAAACAATCATCAGATTCTGATCTAGTAGAATAGGATTCTACTTCCATAAATAATTGTCACATAGACTGGAGTTTGCATGCAGCTGTCTTTCTTTTCTCTGCTACTGTGCTGTGAAATAGTTGTGTAGTCTCCCAGGTTGTATTTACATCTACCTCCTAGACATGCTGCAGTGAACTAAAGGGATTGGATCCTCAGGTATCCGTTTCAGTCACCTGGAAATACATTGAGTTTCCGACCATGGAAGGGAGGACAAAGAAGAAGGAAGGGAGAAAGGAGCCTTTATCTTGATAAAAGCATTTGGTTTTATTAAAGGTTCATGCTAAGGTCACATCTTGAAATTGCTATGCCAAGAATTCTCAGTAACTTTGGTATGAAGAAGATTTAGTGCTATTCTGACAAAATAAAGAGCGATCATAAACAAACTACATCAAGAAAGAAAGGTGAACAAGTGGAATAGGGAGAAAAGACTTCCACCTGAAAACATCCTCAAATTGAGTGAGCACAAGACTTAGTCTGAGCTATTCACAAAGAAGTAGAGCAGGAAGTGACTCATTTTCCCTCACCTTCTCAATGAGAAAGACAGCATTACCCAATCTTTCTTTTCTGCTTTGAACAGAAGGAACGTGCATCTGCCTCCTTCCACTTTCAGCTCAAAATAAGAAGGATGGGATGGACAGCTTCTGTATTCGTTATGCATTAATTTGCTTCAATAGAACAAGAGTTCAGGTGACCTCTCTTCTCCTTTGATTTGCTTGTCAGATTGTTATTTTTTCTTATGATATTTTTAATCTGTGTGTTAATTTGTGAGTATAAATAAAATTATCTTAAAAAATGGTTCTTGAATGTCAGCATGGCCATTCAGCACCCATTCCACACACTGTAATTCTTAGTAAAAATTCACATTGTTATGTTTAATATATTGAGCTGCTAATAAATTCATTGATAAAAGGACAGGAAAACCAGTACTTTACAGAATTCTGTTTTCATTACCAGGCTTCCCTCGTAAGTTGATGAGCGAAATATATTTAGTTTAATTTGTGCTGTTAATATTCATTCTCTTTTATGAGGGCGCAAAAATAATTTTCATGAAGTTTTAGAGTTATCTGAATAATTTTATAAAGACAATTCATTTGGCTATTTGAGAATAGCCTATAACATGTGCATTATTATTTTAAAACATGAGCTATTTTAAAATCTTAGTGAAAAGAAACAGTCATATAGCTCATGCCTTCAAAATATATGTTTAGTTAAAAATTTGGGCTTTGGGGGGTGCGGACAGCAGGGTGTTTCTGTTTTGGTCAAATGATAATCTTCCAATCAAGCCACCCTGATGCTAGTAGGGATCTTTCCAAATATATAATTTGGTTTTATGTCTCCTTAATACAGAAAGGAAATATTATATATTGAAATAATTATTCCATTGTCATCAATGAAATCTTGGTAGATGAACAAAACCCTGTTTAATAGTGTTTAGAAAAAAAAAAAACCACAGAAAATCAGGAATTATATCTTGAAAACGTAGCAAAAGCAAAAATTTTCTCATTCTAACATGTGAAAGGGATATAATTATGCACTCAGATCCATCATAGGAATTCCATGTTTTCTACCTGTCAACATTAAATATCATTACACACAAGAAAATACCAAGATAAACTATTGATGTTTTTTCCATGTGATAATTCTTTAATCTTTATTGTGTGAGAGGATGGGAAATTTTGATGCAGTATAAAAGATAAAGTAGTAGTTGTCAAAAGTTTAAATTGTGAAAGTCAGCAACACCTCAAAAGCCTTTGATAATTGACCCATTAGATACAGTCTTCGCTGAGGTCTAAACGTATGTTAGACTTTGCTGTTTGCTGTCCAGAAGAATGTTTTATTGACCAGTTAGGAAAGCCACCAATGAGATCACAAGAGGGGTATGAAGCATTGTGTGGACAATAGTAAGTATAATCTCCAATTCTGCTGAGCTGCTGAACAGTAGTGACAAATAAATAAATAAATAAATAAAAGACAGATAGAAAAGAAAATATATCAGGCAAGAGGAAATAGCATTGCTCCATCAAGTAGCCATCACAACAAAGCAAGACAAGTCTCAGAAAAAAATCAAAGGTGATGTGGAAAAATTAAAAACACAAACACACAGAATAAAAGATTCATAAGTTTGTTGGAACACACTAGGGAGCCCTGTGAGGTTTATAATTCACTTCAGCAAGGGTAGAATTAAAACTAAGGACAAGCTTTTAGATGTACTAAGACAATTCATGTGCTAACTGCCAGAATTTAAGCATCATACTAATATTCAACTTAACTGCCCTCTTTTCCTCCCTGGGTTACCTTTCAGAACTTAGAGGTAACATCTCTCCTGCTTTAGACATCTGTCAAGAGTAGATGATTATCAGAGCTGTTACCAGAAATGTTGTCTAGGTTTCTCTAACAATCTTTTCTTAAAAGAGAAAGGCAAGTGTCAAGTATCTCAAGAGTAATCAAGACCTTGTAACAGGACATCCTGGACACACAGATAAGTCTGAACCTTCACTTCTCTGAAACTGATACACCTGACTAAGGGCCACACACTGGGCAACTCCATCCTTAAGATCTTTCTCAAAACATAGGCACACAGTACAGTGCAACTGAGTCTTTTCAAAATTATTATATTTTGTCTTTTGGAAAAACAGCTACAACAGCTACAACAGCTACAGGTTACAGGTCCACATAGTTCCCATCTTTCAGTAATATCCTGGCTGTGGGTGAAAAGAAACAGCCCACTCTTAGTTGTGGTGCCACTATGACACAATGAAGGTAGCAATTCAAAATGAACAGGTCCAGATGGCACATAAAAAGCAGGAACACTACTCCATAGCTTAGTAATTAGGATTTATATTAAGCATATTCCTCTTCTGCAACTCCTACAGTGGAGTTACCTGTACTGAGTGCAGGAGCTCAGGCTCTGGCAGCAGGAAGCTGCAGGGCCTGTTAGGAGAGGCTGGGCCCACCCTGTGCCAGATGCAGAAGGTTCCAGCTGGTTCCAGTGGACCCAACACAGGGCATAGCTGAGTCCAGCAGCCACAATGGTGGCAACTTGGAGAAAATGTATTTAAGAAAGAGCAGAAGACACTGGAGAGAGAGAGAGAGGAGGAGGGGGCAGGGGGAAGTGAGAAACAGCAGAGGGAACACCAAGGTCAGAGAAGGAAGAGGAGTAAGTCCTCCATGTCACTGAAGCAGATATTCCTGCAACCTGTGGAGGACCACACATTGGAGCAGCGGAAAGTTGTGGTTGGAAAGGAGGAGCAGAAAGAAATCAGTATGTACTGGCCATAACTCGCCTCACCACCCTTTCTGTTGTTCCACTCATTACCTCACTGAAGAGATTGAGTGTGACCTGTGGTGACAGCAAGAGTGGAGGGAGATGAGCCAGGAGTGAAGTAGTGAAGCCAAAAGGGGAGAGGAAAGGTGTTGGTTTACTGCTTCTCTTTTTGTTTCCTATTATCTGACTCAGTGATTAAATATATAGCAGGCAATAACTTCAGTTAGTTTTCATAGAATCATAGAATCGTAGAATGGTAGGGGTTGGAAGGGACCTCTAGAGATCATCTAGTCCAACCCCCCAGATAAAGCAGGTTAGCCTAGAGCAGGTTGCACAGGAATGCCCAGTTTTGCCCAGGTACAGTTTGTTTTGCTAAAGGTTATAACTAATAAGCAGTCTCCTTGTCTTTATGTCAACTCATGTGCTTTGCTATTTCTGTTCTTCCTATTTTCTACCTTGTTGTGCTGAGGGATGGGAATAACCAGGCAGCTGGGTGGGAGCTCAGCAGTTCATCAAGGTTAACCCACCAAAATTTGGTAAAAACAAAACATCATTATTGACTTTTCATGGTGTTTTGCGATGGATTTGTACATTAGTCTACTAGTGAGTGCTAAATTATTTTTCAAAGGTAGCAATAACAGAAAGACTTCCCTTGGGGACAGGAGCATGTGACATGGTGTTTAAACACAGTGTTTCCAAATCCAAAGTACCATATTCCTTTATGCATCAACTTTGGCTAAAATTTAGAAAAACTAGAAATGTAAGAAAAAGAGAATTTTCTTATAATCTTTATTAAACCCAAAGCCAATATATAACCTGTTAATATAGAACACAATTCTTAAATCTAATATAACTCCTCTGGAACCATGTGTTTGAAGACCATGACAGGGGGATGATAAACTACCAGCTGACACTGAACTTTTTTGAGACGCAGTGCTCCAGATGGATGTGCATAAATCTATTGGGCTTGATCGGACTCATCCCAGGGTACTGAAAGAATTGGCCAATGTCATTGTGGGGCCTCTCTCCATTATTTTTCAAAAGTCTTGGCAGTTTGGAGAGGTCCCAGTTTACTGGAAGATGGCAAATGTTGTCCCAGTTTTCGAGAAGGGTAAGAAGAAAGACCCTGGTAATTACAGGCTTGTCAGTCTCACCTCAGTATCTGGTAAAATTATGGAGAATTTTATTCTACGGATTATTGAAAAACACTTGAGACACAACACAGGAATTGGTCATAGCCAGAATGGGTTCAAAAGGGGAAAGTCCTGCTTAATCAACTTAATTTCCTTTTATGACAAGGAAAACCCATCTAGTTGAACAAGGGATGACAGTAGATGTGGTGGTTTTGGATTTTAGAAAAGGTTTTGATACTGTCTCTCACAGTATCCTTCTGGATAAAATGTCCAGCACAGAGCTAGACAATTCCATAATACATTGGGTGAGCAATTGCCTGCCAGGTTGGGCTCAAAGGGTTCTAGCAAATGGGGTTATGTCAGGCTGGTGGCCAGTCACCAGTGGGGTCCCCCAGGGCTTAATTTTAGGGCCAATGCTCTTCAATGTCTTTATAAATGATCTGGACACAGGAAACAAATGTACAATAAGTAAGTTTGCTGACGTTACTGAACTATGAGGATCTGTGGACTCCGTAGAGAGCAGAAAGGCCTTACGGAGAGATCTGGATAGGCTGGAAAGCTAGGCAGTCACCAACCATAGGAAATGTAACAAGAGCAAGTGCCAGGTTACCCACCTGGGGTGCAGAAATCCTGGTTGTACATACAAATTGGGGGACAAGAGGCTGTAGAACAGTCCCAGGGAAAGATATCTGTGGGATTGGGTTGATGGTAAGTTGGATATGAGTCAACAGTGTGCTCTGTCAGCCAAAAGGGCCAACCATGTCCTGGGTTGCATCAAACACAGTATAGCTAGCCGGTCAAGGGAAGTAATTGTCCCACTCTACACTGCACTGGTGCAACCCCGCTTCGAGTACTGTGTGCAGTTTTGGGCACCTCAATATAAGGATGATGTCAAGTTATTAGTGTGTCCAGAGGAGGACAATCAAGATGGTGAAAGGTCTTGAGGACAAGACTTACAGAAGCAGCTGACGTCACTTGTTTTATTCAGCCTGGAGACAGACTGAGGAGTGACCCCATCACAGTCTACATCTTCTTGATGGAGGCAGTGGAGGGGGAGGTGCTGATCTCTTCTCTCCGGTAGCCAGCAATAGGACACGAGGAAATGGAATGAAGCTGGGTCAAGTTAGGATTGGACATTAGAAAAGGTTCTTCACTGAGAGGATGGTTGGTTGCTGGAAGAGTCTCCCCAGGTAAATGGTCACAGCATCAAGCATGTCAGAGCTCAAGGAGCATCTCGATTACACTCTTAGTCATATGGTTTAGTTTTAGGTAGTCCTGCGAGGAGCAGGGAGTTGGACTCAGTGATCCATATGGGTCCCATCCATCTTGACATGTTCTATGATTCTATAACAGTTTTATTCTGTAATGCTTAAAATTTCCAGGCCTGCAGCCACTACGCAGGTATTCGTTAGCTACAATTCTTACTCATTTAGAAAGGAAATTGGCCTGTGTATTGGTGAAGTTCACTAACAATGTGTGATATGTATGTCTGTTGAAAGGCAGAAAAATATAAATATATACCTTAATATATATATTTTAATATTATCCTCTGCCTTATTAACAGATATTGTCTCTTGGTTTATCCAGTTCATTAACAGACTGTGTCAAGCAGACGTCAGATTCAACTTTGTTACTTTTCCTTTCATACTACTTTCTTCACTTTAACATTTAGCTTTTTTAATATACTTAGTTGAAAATAAATATTTACAAAACAAATGAGGTGATTTCAGACAAGGACAAACAATTTGTTTCTTTATGGAGTTAATGCTGGTGTGTAATGACAGCAAATATGTTATTCTTCCCCCTATCCAAAAAAACTAGCAAACATCTCATTTTTATTCACCACATATAAGCCTGTGATGTAGTCAGTATTTTTTTTCTAAAATATTTAAGAATTTATCAAAATAGACTTTTTTGACATTTGAAATTTAGTAACTAATAGGAATGTCATGTATTGATTAATATACTATACACAAAAATAAATTAGTGATTCTGTTGAGCAACTTGGTCCTTTATAGCAGTGTGCTGTCAGAGCAGAAAACTCAGAGTTACTTGTTTAAGGAGCACATTGTTGTAAATTCTATTAATTTCTACTCTTTTATTTCACATTTGGAGTGGAAGTATGAAAAGCTAGTGACTACAATAATCAGTTGTGGCATGCATGAATAGATGAATCTCTCGATAAATACAAAATGTAAATTTGAGAGGAATTGCCAAAACATGTTCGAGATTTCCAAACTAGATATTTTCTCCAGGGGGGAGGGAATATTCTGAATGTCCTTGCATATATCATATTCTAATGAATATTCAGTGTACCTCAGTGGCCTAAAGAGTGAACAGTATCTCCATTATGTTGTAAAGAGAAAATGGAATAATTCAGGCAGATTTGCTTCCTAAGACTTGATTTTATGTTGCCTTTTCATTTAGCCACCACAGCTGAGTTTCAAAAAGGAGATATTATACAGAAGATATCATCTATAAACACATGTATCTCTATATATTATAGTTTTTAAAAAGTTATCCAATTATGCAGGCAAAATGTAACATATAAGATTCCCAAGAGGAAATACAAGAAAACAAGATGAAAATTAAACAGTGAAAGGTATAAAGGTTTTATTTGCATACAGATTCCAATACATGACATTGTCACAAAGATACGGAGGGGGAGACAGATAAGCTATGCATTACGCTAGCGTAGAGCTTTGCCTAAGATCATAATAAGATAAATCTAAGGTGTTTTTACAGCTCTTCGATTCCAGTTTGCTCTCATCTGTCGAGTTCAAAATCTCCCTCCTGCCCAGGACAACTGAGACCCTTTCTCTTCTGTCTCCTGCAGGACATGGCAGTCATTGTCTTCCTCATCCTGGCTGTCCTGGGCATTGTCCAGAACCCACTGAAGCTGGGTGCTAAGCTGGATGCAGCCATGCACAGGTTCATGGAGCAGCATGCAGAGCAGTTGAGCTGGAAGATGACTCAGCTGCTGCAGGATATAGAGCAGACCCAGGAGCAGAACAAGGTGGCTGGAGAAGTCTTGCTCCTTGCTGCCTTCCAGCAATGGTTGTTCTGGTTCTCTGCTCTTTGAGCAGCAGCCCCGATCCTGCTCATGTGGCTGTGCTGGAGGACCAGAAAACGGAGCCATAAGCCAGAAAGCAGCTGCAAGTAGGGCAGCCCCAGAAGTCAAGAGGAGGAAGCCGTAGAAGAAGATGACAACTCTGGTGATACATGTGATCAGGGCAAATTTCTGGCTGATCGTATCCAGTGGTCAGGGCCGTACGTGGATGATGTGCAAGTTGGAGGATCTGGTAGATGAGATTCTTAGTGCCTGCCAAAAATTTTCCAGGAGTAACTTCAAGTCATGGTTACAGCCAGCCTTTGGGATCGGCTATGTCTATGAAGTTTGGAGTGTCTGGGAGGACAATGTTCTCTACCACTTACTTGTGCCCCTACAGACTCCTCCTGGGCATGCCTTCTGCTTGGGGCTGGACACCACAGAGGAGATACTGACCAAGAACTCCTGCCTCCAAGTGCAGCTAGAGTGCATGTGCACAAGGGAGCAGCTGTTGGAGACATACTATTTTGGAGGACCACCACCTGAGGATGAGCTGAAAAGTCAAGACCCCAGCCTCCTCAACACCCTTTGCACCAACTCTTACTTAGACATTAAGAAAACTGCCTGCTGGTTCCAGATGTTGGTGAAAGACACCTGGAAGATTTTACCTCAGTCACATCTCTGCCAGCTGACAGTGCTGCCTGCTACACTCTCCTGCAAGTTTGGGCTACCTTATGAACACCTCCCAGTAAACACTGTCCATTGAGATAATTTCTGGGGTGCAGCTAGATGACTCACACTCCTTCCTGAGCCTTGAGTAAACAGAGGGCAGCTTCACCACCAGCATGACATGGAAGGAGAGCTGTTATGTGGTCAAGATGTGGTTCTTCAGGCATGGCCAGCACAACATCTTCCACCCCAGAAGTGAGAACTTTCTATAACAAAAAAAAATATTTGGATACCTAAAAAGTAAATCCTGTGCAAAGTAGCTGAAATTTTTCAAAAAGAAAATAAAATTATCCTATTTTTTTTAAAAAGAACAACTATCATCAGTTATTAGGTTTCTAAAAAGAAACTTACTCTGTACTTCCACTTAATATATTAAATAATTCTAAAAAAATAATTAAATATTTTAAGTTAATTTTCCTACTAATATATGCTTTCAGTAAGTCTGTGTGCCAGTTTCCTATAAATATTCAATTTCTTGTAAATATTCTGAGTATCTGAGGTATTTCTTTAGAATAAATTGACTCTAATATGAATGTCGACACAATCTTAAGACACTCATATCTTATGTGAGACAAAGGTATCACTGCAGAAAAAACTTTAAATTATCCATTAAGTTTGTATAATATTAGGTAGTAGAAGCTTTCTTAGTTAAGCTTCCTTCTTTAACACACTCACTTCAGTGATTTATACAACAATCAACTGAATAATTATCATATTTAAAAAACAGTGCTTCCCAGCCAACCCTCATCCATATACTGAGCATGACTTTGCATCATATGGAATTTCCCATTGGCCAGTTTGGGTCTGTTACTTTCGTTATTCTCCCTCCCAGCTTATTGTGCTCCTGCACACTAGCAAAGCACAGGACCTTGAAAAGTCCTTGATTTCTTAGCAACAACTGAAAGATCAGTATATTACCAACATTCTTCTCATACCAAATCCCATACTAAATCCAAAAGATCGTGCTATTCTAGCTACTAAGAAGAAAATTAGCTTTATCCCAGCTGAGACCAGGACAGAACTGCAGACAAGTATTGTTGTATGTCAGTCACACTTGTGATTAGGCTACTACAAGATTCACCCAAGTCTCCACAGGGACAGGAAGAGCATCTTGTTTCTGAATCATGCATTTTTACGTATTCATTTTAATTTGAAACATTAAAATGTATTCTGATGATAAGTGTCAAATCTATATGCAAAAACCATATTTATGCTTCCTAATTTTAATTTGGAAAAAAATAAACTTTTTGATGCTTATTAAGGGAATAAAACTTACATAATTTTATTTTTCTACTAAGACTGTTCTCCCAAACTGATGCTTTAATTCCCACTGGATATGTTCTGATTCTTCAGATAACTCGTGAAAGACTCACTCTCCCTATCTTTCTACTGTGATGTTATTTCACTGAAATTCTTTGTGAAGCTGAATTGAATTTAGATGACTCTTTACTTAAGTCCTGATCCAAAACCCATCAAAGTCAATGACTTTCTTTGGGAATCAAGTTCCAAAGATAGATTTTAAATACTTTTAAGGTAATGATAACCTGAATACATATCTTAAAGAATTTCTGTGTTCTGGGACTGTTTCTGAATTCAAGTTTAACATAATATGAAGGCTGAGAAATCTCCAGGCTTCGGCAAGGTTCACAGGCTCTGCTTACTTAGAAGTTGGGAACCGCAGGCTCTGAGAATCTTTGGGAATAAAATAGCTAGGCGTTCTTACAGTGATTTATGTCCTTGTGTTTCAAGTTACTTTATGACTGCTCTTTACAATGACTTATGCATTTCATGATAATGAGGGAGAGACACTGCACAACATGAGACAAGACCCTGGGCGACTGTTAAAACACCTGAAGAGTTAGGGAGGAGTGCCTAAATTTCCTTGTGGATCTCATGTGTAGTATCTTACTTAGACCAATTGTATAAGGACTGAGTCCCATTTAATTCTGAGATGGGACTGTTCATCTCCAAGGAAGGTAAGAAGCAATTTACTGATCCTGAACTTCAGGCATACGAACATCAGATTATTCAGAGAGCTCTATTCAGGAGACTCTAAAGGCATTAGTGGTCTATCCTGGAAGCTGCTCTTTTCAATGTGTTTAGCAATGAGCCAGAGGAGTAAATAGAGGGCTTGTGCATAAAGTTTGGAGATGATGCTTAATAGAGGGACCAGCTGATATTCTGGAGCAGTCCCTTGTGCCTACAGAGAGGTCACAAAGGAGACAGACAGGCTCTTCACAGTGGCACATGGTGGCAGAACCAGTGACAATGAGCATAAATTGAAATGAGAGGTTCAGACTACTTACGAGGACAAACCTTTACCCTATTAGGAGAGTAAGGCAAGGAAGCAGGTTGCCCTGAGATGCTGTACAGACTCCATCTTTAGCGGTTTTCAGGACCTGGCTGTACCAAGCCCTGGCCAACGTTACCTGCTTGGAGCAGGAGGCTGGAGAAAAACCTTCCCAGCTCTCTTCCATCATGAATAATCTTGTGATTTTATTATTATTTTCTGGCTCTTTTAAGTTATCAGAATAAAATTCTGTTTTTGACAAGATTAACTTTCTCAAATTGTTCAGGGAAAATTTTCTTTTGGAATACTTAGGAGCTTAGACCTCAACTCAGATAGTCTATCTCAGGAACTGAGACTGTAGTATGACCTAATGCTCCTTTCAATCAGGGAGTATCTAAGAAAAAGAAAAAGCACTGGTAGGTCTTTTAAAATTATGACACATAGTGGATTTGCCTCCTACTTTCATTTCAGCTTCATGTTTTATGATGGAAAGAAAGAGGAAGCAGCTTTTTTTTTACGTAAAGAAATTGCATCTCTAAGTCATTTACCTTAGAAGTTCAAGACAAGATCTGAGGCTCAGCTTACAGGTTTGATCCTTCACCTCTCACATCCTAGAGGAGTGCTTTAACTGGAAGGGTAGACACAAAATGGTGATTCTATTATTTTTCATTCCTCCAATTTCATAGCTTCTGGTGAAGGTATGCATTTTATTTGTAGTGATGAATGAAAAACACGGTCTCTTCTGTTACCAAAGTTTCTCATGTGTGACCCCGGATACCATCAGTGCTAGAATGAAGCAGAGAATATTTGATTCTTGACTCACCTCTTCAGTATCACTTGGGACTTAAGAACTGACATCATGAGTGAATTAAACGACCTCTTTTCACCACAGGAGAGATGACGCAGCCAGGGAGTGAGGTTGGGTGAGTCAGCGTGGTAGTCTCAGCCATGCAGTGCTGGTTGCTGGGCTCTGGGATCTTCTGTACATTTCTCTTAGGTGCTAGGATTGCCTGCTCCGCATAGTTGATCACACTTTGTGTCCGTATTGTTACTGTTATTATTATTTTTATTAAGTAAAAGTGGCAATGGTTTCCTACACTGTATTGTTGTAGCCAAATGGGTAACACATTCACTTGGGATGTGAATCTTAAACAGTCTTTAGTTCAAAAGATTTGAGTTTCCTGATCAAGTGAACGGTCTGTAACTAAAAAGATAGGTATGTTACGTTCCTCTGAGTATAGTTTGGATTCTTACTTGCTGAATTTGAAAAGTCCTTCCCCTATAACTTCTGACCTACTGCAGCTTTTAAGACAAATTGGGGGCTGGGGGTGTGGGGTGGTCGCAGGGCAGGGATTGGAAGCCTTTTTCAATACGCTAAACTTTCACTACAGCTGTGAGAGTTATTATCTACTTAAAGATATTAACTGAACCACAACACTTAAAAATCATTGTGAAAATTGCATTATTCAAGCTAGCACATTCCTGCTTCTGAAAGACTATTCAGCTTTTCAGATGCCAGATCTTACAGGATTTACCAGTTAATATAAACTGGTAATGTATACTAGATAATATAT
>VZSC01002400.1:200027-218360 GCA_013398225.1 Steatornis caripensis | reverse complement strand
CAGAAGGTGTTGGCTATGTTTTAGTAATATTACACTATTACTTAAAATATGTTAATTTTCCTACAATACTTAGGCTGTTAGTTTTCCTCTTTTAATTTTGGGAGATAAGTAAAACATGATAAAGTATTCCAAGATGGCCAATGATAGTTTAAAAAAAAAAGACAAAACAATGTTTTAAGTAAAATGCATCCATTCAGAGAATGGCACCATTCTGTTGTGTCCTGTATGTAGTTGCTTGTTGCATAAAGATGTAGTTTCTGTTTTGTTCTCTTTTCACGTGCACAGTGACAAGTACTTTAGGAACCAAAAAATAAGAGTGGACTAGATGTTTCAGGGATAATAAGCAAGGATTTCAAATTCTGTTGTTCTTTCACACTAAACATGCTTTGCACAATTTTGGTGCATTCTACTGATGCATAATCAAAAATTAGTATGTCATCTTTTTATTAAGGTAAAACTGAGTCTAAAATATATACTTTTGACAATTTATGTGCTTTTTAAATTAAGATGAAGAAGATAATTTATTTAAAAGCCTGTTGGTCTAGTCAGATAAAAAACAAAGACTTCAGCATAAATTTGAGTAAAAAAATCAAATTAAAAGAAAAAATAAATATTAAAAGAGGACAGTTTAATGTTAGAAAAATCTATTAAAATACTAGAGGATAGGAATCACAGGACAAGCCAGATGTATACTCTAAAGGACTAAGAGTGAGGAAACAATTTAAAAACCATAATCAAGTGTAAAATCATTACAAAGACACAATGCCAGCAGGTTGGAAGTAAACATAAGTTACAGGATGCAAGGAATAGTTAATATGTGAATTTAAGATGGCAAAGCAAATCAGCCTCATCTCTGTGCCTGTTAAGACCATGGAATGGATCCTCCTGAAAGTCATGTCAAAACATGTGGAAGGAAGGGAGGTGATAAGAGACAGCCAACATGGTTTCACCAATGGTAAATTGTGCAGTTTATGCACTGGAGGGGAGCGATGCCATCCAGATGGGCCTTGACAGGCTTGAGGAGTGGGACCCTGTGACCCTCATGAAGTTCAATAAGGCCAAGTGCAAGGTCCTGCACATGGATCTGGGCCATTCCCAGTATCCATACAGACTGAGAGATGAATAGAGAGCAACCCTGCTTGGGGGTACTGGTGGATGAAAATTTGGACATGAGCTGGCCATGTGCACTTGCAGCCCAGAAAGCCAATTGTTTCCTGGGCTGCATGAAAAGAAGTGTGGCCAGCGGGTCAAGGGAGGTGATTCTCCCCTCCCGCTACTCTGCTCTTATGAGACCCCCATCTGGAGTATTGCACCCAGACCTGGGGCCCCCAGTAAAAGAAAGACATGGACCTGTTGGAGTGGGTCCAGAGGAGGGCAATGAAGATGATCAGAGGGTTGGAACACCTCTCCTGTGAAGAAAGGTGGAGCAAATTGGAGTCGTTCAGCCTGGAGAAGACAAGGCTCCAGGGAAACCTCATTGCAGCCATTCAATACTTAAAGAGGACTTACAAGAAGGATGGGAAAAGCCTTTCTACCAAGGCCTGAAGTGACAGGGGAGGGGGCAACAGTTTTAAACTGAAAAAGGGTAGATTTACTTTGGACATAAGGAAGACATTTTTACCATGAGGGTTGGTGAGACACTGAAACAGGCTGTCCAGAGAAGTTGTGGATGCCCCATCATAGGAAGTGTTCAAAATCAGGCTAGACAAGGCTTTGAGTAAACTGGTCTAGTGAAGGGGAGAATAGACTAGATGATCTTTAAAGGGCTCTCCCAACCCAAACCACTTAATGATTCTATAATTTTGTATAAATAGAGTACCTATAGATATTTTCTTGTTACCTTTTATACGTCTTGTTTATTGAAAGTTAGTTTTCATACAGAATTTCTGTTTCTGCGCAAGCTCCCCCTAGTCCTTCATGCTCATCTTAAGTTTGGTGTCTTTGTTTCCATTTTTACGCAGTTTCTTTTTTTGTTTTCAAATCATAAAAGGGCACTTGATATTTCCACAACGGTCTCATAGTATGCCTTGTTTTTCACATGTTGATACTGTCACTGAAATTTATTCTAGTCCCTTTCAGCAACTGCCAGAATTCCTACAATTCTTTATCTTTGCAGGAGATCCCCAGCTTCTGAATATGCTATTCATGTGTTTGTTTGGGGTTTTGTTTTTTAACCCTTTGTGCTTATTCTACTCTCTGTGCTTATTACACTCGTAATAATTACAATTTTCATGTAAATTTCTCTCTAATTTCTGTTTAAGCAATTTTTCAGTTAATTAAAACAAATCTAAAATATCTGCTTCCTTATTAGCTTCCTCAGTTCTCTAAAACACCATGTTATCCCCATCACATACTAGACATCTGATCACCTGTTGATATGAGCCATCGTAAAGGCAACATTTATTGAACAGAAGAAAATATCTGCTACTAGGAGAGCAAATTCCTGCCTGCCTGGGAACTCTGAGCCTGGGAGCTAAGCTTGTGAACCAGAAGCATCCTTGAGAAGTGCAGCTGTTGTCTTTAAAGCACAGCTGGATAAATAGAAACTGGAGACATCCTGCAATACTATCGATAAGTGCAAACCCAAGGAACTGTAATGGTAAATTATTGTCTGGAAAGATGAAAAGTAGTCTTTAAAAAAGTTGAAACTTTCTGACAAATTAAGAATCGGTAACTGTTCTAACTGCAAGTCAAATCGGTTGGCTGTTCTAACTGCCAGAACAGAACAGTCTGAAAAAATAAAAATCAGTCTGAGAGTGTAGAAAACATCACTGTCTATCTGATGTTCCAGGTGAAAAACAGATATTAACATCTATTGACTGCTTGAAGTAGTGATGCGCTATTTCCTTTTATGTCTTTATAATATAAAAGACCTTTAATTTTTGTTCAAATGGAGCTTCTCTCTTTGATGGTTTCCCATCCTGCACATACTTTTCCCTTTCTTAAACAGGTTTGCATGAACTGCGTGATATTGGACTCTCGTTGGAAATGCCTGGATCTGTGACACAGTTCATCTTTGGAGTGAGGTTCTATCTGTTATTTTATTGGTCCCACTCTGGGCTCACTTCTGGGGTCAGTTTGGTTTGTCCTCCCACTTCTGGGATGGTTGACTACCCTTCTGGAATTGGTTTGTCCTCCCTTCTGGGATGGTTTGGCCCCCTTCTCAAATATGCTTAATGACACACATATATTTATATATAAATAAATAAATAATCTCTCATAAGTATATTTACTGTTAAAATACTTATGTTTGCTTCATTAGTGGTAAGTTTGTAGTAACTTGTAATAGTATATATATACTTGATTACTGATATTATTGTTGCTATAATCCATTGCTGCTATACTATTGATTGCTGCTATTGATTTGTAATAGCTTGTTATATATACACATTTGCTTTACTAATCATAAGTTTACTTGTTAGTGGTGATTTTTCTGGTATTTGTGGTAATCTATAACAGAGAATCTTACAGGATAAAGCCTCTATGTCCTTTTGTATTACCATATCATACAAACCCATAGTCGCAATCACTATACAGCCAAGGGACAGGTAACTACATTGTGACATCTGTCAAAGCACTGTTGTGGTTTTTTCATAGATGTAGGAATAAAAGTTCTTCATTATCACAAAGTTATGTCCTTTACAATGTTATTTTGGAAGTGGCTCAGAAAAAATAAATCTGTACGTCCACAATGATCAAACAGTCTCTATTGGACCTCTA
This sequence comes from Steatornis caripensis, assembly GCA_013398225.1. NCBI lineage: Eukaryota > Metazoa > Chordata > Aves > Caprimulgiformes > Steatornithidae > Steatornis > Steatornis caripensis. Next base: position 214,640 of record VZSC01002400.1, on the reverse strand, counting down.
AAATTGTATCACATCATCTTTTCTGTTATTCATTTCACCCTGAAGCGTTCTATAACATACATATTTACTTATTCCTGATTTTATAGCAATTTCATCTTTTTCTTTGGCAAAGTTCCAGTCCTGTAATTTGTCCCAAAAGTACTCTGTGACACCAAGTCACAGCTTTGATCACACACTGGCTCCTAATTCATCCTGTTTATTCCTTTGAAGTCAATTTGTGGACATCTTAAACATGTGGAAATCTTCCCAGTGAACCTATTTAGGTATTTCATGTAGTCTAATTACGTTTTCTGACATTCCTTTCAAATTCCAGTCTGAAGGTTGAAAAGAATTAATGTTGGGCTTGTTTTCCTCAAAATATAATTATTAATTTTTTCACTTTTTAAAATTATTCCAAATTCTTATGCCTGTAATATTTCAGGTGTATAAAATTGGCTATGAAGCCAATTATTTTAAATCCTTTATATAAAGCCGTTACATAAACAGTCTTCTGATTGGGAAATGTGATATTTGTCAAATTCTTCTGTTTCCACTGAAAATATCAGACTATTTTTGAGATATAGTTCTACTCAAAAATTCTTCTTTTCCTCTTCTTCTTTTCTACTTTTTCTTATTATTCTTCTTGTCATTTATACCAGATTACATAATAAAGTTATTTCCAAAATTAGTAGGTTTTGCTAGAGTAATCTCAGCACACTACTCACAGGAACTCTAAAGATATTCAAAGTAATAAGTAGAATATATTTTCGAACTGTAGAAGTGAAGTCTATCAGAATTTTGAGACCAGAGCACAGTCAGGTTGGGGTTTTCTTAGTGGTGGGGTGGTTTTGGCTATGCAAGAATAAAGCTTAAGTGGACAAAACACTAGACAAAACTAGTCTTCATCTACAGGATTTGCTGGAGAACTGATTTCCTTCCCTCAACCTGTACCAGATCAGTAATGAGAGCAGAGGAGGAGAAATACTCTACTGAAAAGTGGCTCCTTTCCAAATGCAATGTTTAAAATGGGGGTTTTCAGCTTTTAGGGGTTTTTTTAACTTTTAGAGGTGGTGACATTATGCTGTACTTCTCACAGGGCCCTGTCCATAAAGTACCACTGACACATTTCTATATATAGCTATTCACAAGCACAGACAGCAATTGTCAGCTCAACACACTTTCTAGAATTCCTAGCAGCTGAATAAACAAGTGGGAAAAAAAAATTCATGAAAGCAGTTCTGTCACTATCCTGTATAGTTCCTAGCATATTATTATTTTTTAATTCCATCAGAAATAGCTGAATTAAAAAAAAAAAAAAAAAGATTAAATCCCATGCTGGAAATATCTAAATTTGATCGAACCCTAACTCTCTCCATATGAGTACTAAGCAGACTAGACTACACTAGAGTAATTTTCCATTATATTGTATTGATGACAGAATGTTTTTTCTTTAATTCTTAGGATGTTCTGAACCAATTGCACGTACTTCAGACAGGATATGGAACAAATTTTCAATACTTTACTTGTAAAATCAGTAGCTTGTGCTAGAACTTAGATTGTAGAGTACATTCTAATTTAGAATAAATAAATAAAGCCACATGAATTCAGACTTTTTATAAAACACATTGAAAAGCTATTTCTTGAGCCAACATCTATGTCATTTTAATGTGTTTTAGAAACATGTAAAACTATTTATTTTTCAAAGATTTCTCAAACCAAGGGAGGCATAACTAAAATCTCATAAAATACTCAAATACATTTAAACCACAAAGAAAATCCCATACTCAATTATTTCAACTGAAGGCAATAAAGTATTGAAGAGCTTTATGTTACTCCAGCAGGATATTCTTTGTAATAGAGGACTTCACAAATTGAATGTTACGTTTAAAATATCAATCCACTGTTCTCACATGCAGGAACAAAACTTTAATTTCCACTACCCCGTTTAGCATTTTTATCCTTACAGCTTTTCAATATGAATAAAAAAGGTTTTTACTGTAACACAGTCAGAATTCAGTACTGAAAACAACAGGCGTGTTTTCAAATACAATGCTTAAATGCCGAAGGCATAATGCTCTCAGCACCCCCACAGAAACGCCCTTGCATGAGATTAACTCTGAGTACAAGCACTTTGGAGGAAAGCCGGTGGCCCTCACACTGCATAGGCTACTCTTACTGTGTGGGTATTAAAAGACGGAAGCAGAGCTGTACACCAAAGTAGATTTAACTGACAAGTGTATCTTTCTTGCCACTTTTCATCTGTTAGTCGGTGATCAGTAACTGAGATTTGGAAGTGACCATGTAAGCATTTTCTCAAGTGAAACAAGTTAGCAAGCTAGAGAAAACTGTTATTCTCTGGGTCTTAGTTGTAAATTGGAAACCAGCACCTGAGGGTCAAAAAGGATCATCTTTCTAAACATTTCATAAATGTAACTGACTAAATTTTTCTAGATTGTGTTAAAGTCAAATACACGACCTTGAACAGGGTTTTAAACTGATCTTTTTATCCAAATTATAGGACATACCCATTCCACCGTTATGTTTAAACTCAAGCTTTCTAAAAAAGTTCCTAAAGTAAACTAATCACGAAAGCTTTGTCCATGGTTAAAAGAAAGATATATATCCATGCAGAGGATGAGTGTAAGGCCACACCCTGCCTTTGCAAAGCCTACTATATGGTTGAGCTGCTGCATATTCAAAGCTTTCAGAGACTAGAGAGAAAAACAAAAGGAAACCTGGCTCTCTGTTATTGGTGATGGTTTTATTATAATCGATGAATAACATTCATGAATATCAGAGAGAACATAAACTGACACCCTATTCTTCAGTGGCATGCTTGTGACTGCTTTTGAAGTGTCTCATCTCAAGCACTAACACCGAGAGGTCTCCTAAAGGGATAAACAATGGTAATAGTCAATAAAAAAGGTATGTCTCTGTGTTTAGATCTGTGTGCATTCCAAACCTCTGAAAATCTCACCCTGAATTGTGACAAAAATGGTGTTTTATTATGAATAATGCCAAAAGCAAACTTTTAAGTCAAATAATGAAATTAACAGAACAGTCATGGAATTTAAAATAACAATTAATTTTTTGTTTTCATGTCTGTCTTTTTTTTAATCAAGAAGTCATGTTTTTATACCTCTATTCTCAAATAAAGCTGGCAATTTGTTTAAAAAAGGAAATACAGCATAGTGTAATCACAAGGTTTTAGGACCTGAACCTCAGGTAAACATGAAAATAAAGACATTACAACTCCGACAGTCCTTCTCTGTTTGAAGTCTGAATGTGTAAATAATATTCTACCTTAAGTTCTCAAACAGGCATTAATGGATCCTACTAATTAGACCTAAAATATAGCCAATAAATGCAAAATCTATAATTCTTATTGTACTCTGCCTAATGATTTATCTTTATAGGTCTTTGCCTACACTGTAAGAATTGGAACAACTGGCAGCTTGTTCTAGACAAAAGTCATTCCAGTTTTCATTAAGCAGGTAGACCAAAAAAGAAGAAATCCCATCAAACCATAATGACAATATATCTTTATTTCAAACAATGCTGAGCAAACTTTGAGTTTTCTGTAGATTTTCAGTTGTTGCTATCTAGACCTGATCTGCAGACATAAATTGTAAGAAACATACTGTAAAATATAATGAATAGACTTTTAACTGATTGTGTACATGTTTGTTTTGAAGGACATTTTATTTTTTTTAAAAAAATAAAAATAACTGAAAGTAGAAGAAAAGCTCCAGTGTCACAATTAAAAATAAAATCTATGCTAGAATGTGAACATGTAGGAGTTCTGGTTTCTTTATAAGTTTCATGCTGGATTTCCTTTAGGGAGAAATACTGACATATTAAAATCATAGCAGTACATAATTTTATTTTTTGTTGTGAAGCATTACTTTTTAAAATTAAATATGATGTTTTTATAAAACATCATTAAACAAGCATCTTTGGTGATGACAAAAAGAACAGCTAACTATTTCACAATTTGTATTTAAAAATGAGAACAATAACTCATAACATTAAAAAGCTATACATTTACTGAAGAATCACAAGCATATTCAAACAATAATGTTATTGCTTATGCAAAACCATGCTATTTATTTTGGTTTAGTTGTTTCCTAAATCATAATTTATCATATCCATAAGAATTATGCTGACCAGAAAGTTCTCTTATTGGCTGCTTTATGTTGAAATTACTTTCCTATCCACAAGCAACAACTGACTTAATCACGTGTCTCTTTTTAATATGAAAACAGAGATTTATGACATTAAGTTTAGCTTTGAGGAAACTCTGATTACAGAAAAGTGAGATATACCAGCAAGATCTTATGAGGAAAAAATGGCCTATATTTTATGCAATGAAGCTACAGTAATATAATAGCTGAAAATATAAGGTAATTCAGTACTGCTTAACTTCCTTCAATTTCTTTTTCATAATAATGGAAGTAACAAAATATTTTATTAAAAGTAAAGCCATGAGACAATGTATGGATGTGAGACTCTGCAGCCCAGCACTATTTTCCAGTATAGACTTAGGCACTGAAAGTAGCCTCTCACAACTACAGACAACCGCAAAAAGGCCTTATAACCAGGAGGAATCTACAGAACACCTGTTGCAAATGATCCTACATAACACTAGTTGCAGAACAGCCTGTAACAGTCTAAAAGTCTAGAATATAAAAGAGTAACACCACAAGCTAGTATTCTCCACAGAACAGATAAGACCAACATGAAGTCTGAAGTTTGCAAAAGCAGAGAGTTTGTGATCTGTCATTATGATCCATGGGAGAGAATTATGTCTCACAGAAGGCAGTAAACATGTCTAAGAGTGTTTGTAAATATGAAAATTCTATGTTGATTCCAAATTTGGTTTTACAACTCAGCTGGCCTTCAGGACAAATTGAGTAGACAACTGAAGGGTTCTTTGTGCTTCTAGAAGCATCAGGCCACTTTATTGCCTTAATGTCTATCTTATTATATAATATCTATCTGATTTCTAGCTATAGTCTCCAATATTTCAGAGAATGATGAAAAAAATAAACTGCCAACTTTACATCTTGGGGAGGGGGAATACCTTTCAGTGTTTGACTCAAGTCTATTCTATTCTATTCTATCTGAAAACTAAACAGTAATTATAGTTATCTTCATGTTCAATTCATATTGGTTTCAGAGTCAAAATATCGTAGGTGTTGTCCCCTTCCACAAAATGTGTTTTCTTTACAGTAAAAATTCGTAAACAGAGTATAAGTATATGGACAGCATAACACCCACACTTGATATCTGCAGTGTGTCTCTGAGAGATGTAAGAACACTATTTGGAGTTCTAAAGGGTTTAATTGCTTGTGATATTACCAGGAATGCATCAGATTATTGCACTGAAAAGGATTATTAAACACTGCAGGGGAAAAAAAAGGCAAATTATTTTCTTTCTTATGTAGGGAGGGGAGACATACTTTAGAAGGGTAAAAAAAAGCAAACCTGATACAAGTAATTTTTGACTTATCAGAAAAAAAATCAATCAATATAAATAGGACAATAATAACATGAAAAATAGTTTTTGAATCTTGCACTTTCCATATATGATTCCCTATGGGATCTGTAGGAGACCAAGCAGAAAGCTAAATAAACCCAGTCTTCTGCCCACCCATAAATCCCTCTGAACCAGTTGTTTGCTCATCTAATCAACCAATAGCAGAGAATGCTGGGTGCCCTGCAGGGGGAAAGCATTTGGAGGAGTTGGCCTACGCTGAAGGATGAGAATAAATGGGGACAGAGGACAGTAGACTGGTCAGGGGAAAAGTTTCTGGATGAGTGCTCTTACAGACTGGACACCTCACCCCTCCTCCTGGACCAGTGCTGGAACCTAGATTGGTGATATCTTTCTCTTGTTTGCTCTCTCTTCATTTCTCTGGTTTTTTTCCTTTTTTTTGTCTGGCAAACAACACAAGGCTCAAACCCCACATGTGTGGTGAATAGCCACAAGGCTTACTTTAACCTTCTGTAAGGCTGTATGTTATGGGATGGCAAACTATATGGGACTGCTGCACTTTTCTTATTAAAATTGATGTTTCTGAATGGACCTCGAGTAATTGTTTTAACTTAATCTGTTGTGACAAGATCCACAAACCTTAGTTACCTCTCCCTCCTCTTTGGTTGGATGTGACAGGATTGGAGGTTGGATTTCCAAATTCCATTCCTCACATGTCCCACATTTCTTATTCGTCTTCTACATTAAGTGATTATTTTCAGTTTATCCCACAGTTTGCTTGTTTTTTTTGTAGGCTGTGATCAGGTGGGGGTTTTTTTAATTATGAAGACCTCATTTTTAGTTGTATTTATTAGAAATGTTTTACTTTTGATGTTTGCATAATGAAAACACTCTGAAGTAGATAAAATCATGAGTGGTTTTATAATTTTTTTTAGTGTTTGTCTTGTAGATATCTTCTAAAATGAAAAAAGTTAGATTCTAGTGTAGCATTATGTATAGTTTGTAAAACTGAAATGTATTGTAATTTTTTTTTAGATATTTACTGAATTTTGTATGCCTGATTGCAATCTGAGTGTAATTTATTCACTTTACTAATTTCTGAGGTGATACGCAAAACTCAAAAATGGATTATTGGATTTTTGCTACTTACAAAAATGTTAATGGCCCTGCTAAAGTAACAATATCATATGTCCATACTTGCAGCTTGTATTGGATTCAGGTGTCTGGGTGTTGACAGCAGGGGGGCTGCAGGGTGGCATCTGTGGGAAGAAGTGGGGGCTGCCCTGTGCCAGACACAGGCAATTCCCATCAGCTCCAATGGATCCACCACAGGACACAGCTGAGCCCATCAGCCAAGATGGCGGCACATCTGAGAACTTGTTTAAGAAAGGGCAAAACACTTCCTGAGAGAGAGGAGCAATGCAAAGATGTGGAAAAAAAACAGTCCTACAGACACCTAGGTCAGAGAGGTAGGCAGAACAGAAGGTTCTTCAGGTGCCAGAGCAGAAATTCCACTGAAGACTGTGGACAAGAACATGGTGAAGCTGCTTGCCCCCTTGCAGCCCATAGAGGACTGCATCAAAGCAGATATCCACACTGTAGCCTGTGAAGACCTCACAAAGCAGGAGGTGGAGATGGACTGAAGGAAGATGCAGGCTGTAGAGAGCCTATGCTGCAAGAGCTTGTTAAGGACTGCAGCTCATGAGAAGAATCCCATGATGGATCAGGGAAAAGGTATGAGAAGAAAGGAGCAGCAGAGGAAAAGTGTTATGGTCTGACCACAACTCCCATTCCCCTTTTCCCCAGTGGCACAGGGTGTGGGGAGGTAAAGGAGCTGAGAAAGAAGGAAGGAAACTGAGCCTAAGGAAAAAGAGAGAGTGAGCAGGGATAATAAATTTATATTTAATTAATTGATTATCTTGAACTTAAACTAATGTAAACTTGACTCGTCAAGTCTGGTTTGCCCATGATAGTGATCACCGAGCAATCTCTGTCTTCATCACTATCTATGAGCTTTTAATCTTATTTTGTCCTCATGCTTGTTAAGGATGGGCTGTGGCTGGGTGGGCATCTGATAGTCAGCCAAGGTTAATCGACCTAACACACATTTGAGAGAAGGGGTTAAAGAAATTCTGATGTATATAGGGTCACTTAATGATCACTGTGCATACCAGGGAATTAAGCTGATAAAGGATGCTTAATGCTTTGTTAACTATTGTGCAAACTTTCCTACTATGGGCTAGGGAGTCACCTTATCAGCACATAAAGTCATTACAAACAGAACAATGGGGCAGTGACTAAGTGCAGGGGCCCATCAGAAAAGCCTAAGGACCAGATAAAAACAGAACCTGTGGTTTTGATAAAAGCCAAAGAGACAACTGAGTCTGTGCAAGAACAAAAGGTCACTAGCGGTGACTAAGAGGAGTCACTAGCGGTGACTAAGAGGAGTCATCTATCTTCATCCCCACGACCACCGACGACCACCACAAGAAGATACTGTGCAAGTGCAGTGGGGAGGAGTCTACGGGAATAACCCCTTGGAACTAATTTTAATATGAAGCGGGGATAGGTCATGCATATGTATAGGCGTATTGGGAAATATTATGAATATGTATGCACAATGTGCATAAAATTGAAGCCAAGCTACTACCCTGGGCGCGCACGACTTTGGTGGGACTACCCCCCGTGCCACCCGGCGCCAAATAAACATACCTACTTTACAATCTTAGAGATTGTGGAGTCTGCTTTCCGCACGTCACATTTAGAAGGCTGTAAAACTGGCATTGAAGCCATGAGAACTGAGAGGTTCCAGCATTACTGTTGCAGTATCGGTGCTGCATTGGCAGTGTTTAATTAATATAAAAGGAGGAAGAAGTCACTTCTCCAGCTCATATTCATTATCTTAGAATGTTTGAAGATGAGACATAGAGAAGCATGTTTTTTATTTATTAGCATTTCATGATTCCTCACATGATGAGCTTATTATTATTGTGCAAATAACAGGAAACTTTGAATGACAAATATTTGCTGAATAATGTATGTATCTTATATAGGCAGTACTGTGGTCTGCAAAGGGTCAAATGACTTCAAAAGCAAAAAAAAAAAAAGTCACTAACTTCCCTGTTGCTGACAGATGTCAGTAGTTAACACAGCTATTTCTTTCAAAATACTCTTTAAAGACAGGCCAATATCCAAAGAACCTTCTCCATTTTCACTCCTGATAACACTGGAAAGAACCCAAAAGCTTCAACTTTGAGCATTAAACGAACTGAACCAAAAATATGTTGACTAGGAAAACATCTTATAAGAAAAAATTATGTATTTCTTCATATGTGGAATGTTTCAAAGAAAATTTGTTGATTTCAAACAAACGTTTTTTGTGTTTTGCTCCATAACATTGAGCTTTTATGGTTTCTTTTTGCTTTTCAGTAGAAAACCAATCTGTAACTATCACTGATTTAGAATAGGTTTCTAAAACTGAAGATCTGGTTTTCCATTGAGAGTTTCATTGTTTTCCATGTGTTGTGAGTTAACCCTGGTAAGCAGCTAAGTCCCCACTCATTCGCTCACTCACCCTGCAGTGGGATGGGGGAGAGAACCAGAAGGCTAAAAGCAAAAAAATTCTACCTAAGAGTTGGCTCAGGGATAAATTTATTTGAATTTAGTGAGCAAATGTGTATTCTTCATAGTATTTAGGTTGTAATTCAAATTATATCCCAAAAGACATACAGGTATTATGCAGTTTCTGATACATTTAGATAGGTTAGATATACGTTTTAAGTGTTCAGATACATTAGGAGAACAACAAAGCAAGAGAATTTGTACTGTATGTGTAGTGACTGTGCTTTGGTGTAAACCAATTTTCATGTTGTCCAGAAACACTATGACTGAACCATTTCCATAAATTGAAATTTGGAAGTTTATGAACTTTACTATTGCAAATGGAGATATATACAGTCTTTAGAGGTCTTTAAGATTAGACTTGGCAATAAACAGGGAATTTCAAGGTAGGAGTTTTAAACTAAGGAACCTGAAACCTTTTAAATTTAGGTGCTCCAATTACATGGTGAGATTCTGAGCTATGTCTCATATAGTAGTACTACTATATCAGTAAATGAAGCCATTTTAACTTAGTCCAGACTATTTTAAAAATCATTAATTAGTGAATCAGTGGTTGTGAAGTGTTCTTGTCCTTCTGCAAAAAAAAGACTGTGGAGAGAAAAAAAAGGAAAATATCGCATTTTTAACAAGACAACATGCAAATGTTGTCAAGGAAACAACATCATCTTGTTGCTATAGAGCTATTACACAGGACACATGAGCAAAATTAAAAAGTAAAATCTCTGTACAGACAGAATTCTTATGGTAGTATAAAATACAGATTCCAATATTAAACAGAAGGGTTTGAATTAAAAACTCCAGAGACCTTCACACTTCAACTGTTTATGTAACAGAATCACTTTGTGTCTGCTTTGCTCTACAAGTTCTAGGAAAACTCCAAAAATATTAAAAACTAAAATCATGTTTTTCTTCTGATTTTTTTGTCTAAAAATGTTTAAGGTTTAAAATTAATTTACCATTACCTATACCATTCCATCCAAAAGAAAGGAGGTCAGTTTTAAACTTTACAGTCTCCTTTACTGACTTGCTTCTAACCTCATCATCTTTGTTTGCCAGTAAAACAAGACAGCTGTGTTTTTCTGAAAGACTCACACGGTGAGCAGGTGTTGATCCTGCTGGGGAAAGAATTAAATATCATTTATGACAATCAGGCACATGAACTCTTGGTACATTATTTTGTTATAAAGAAGACAATAGTGATGTATCTGATAGAGGAGTCAGACAACTGGTTTGATAGCCCTCAAGGAGAAACTCTTCACATTAGCCAACCATCAGAATACGATTTCCCTGAATTAGTGTTGTAAAACAGTTCATTACCTAGAGTGAACTCTGCTAAATTATTCTGTGTAAATAATCTCTTGACAACACCTAATAGGAAATAGTAGTTGTAGTCTGGGTACAGAAAAAGGAATATAGGTATATAAGTCTAGTTACACATTACCACACAGCAGTGAGTTTTAGGCATCTTCAGGATAAAATGCATGTATGCCTTCTGCTTAAGCAGTAACTTCCAGTGGAGGTGCTGATGGCTGCATCTGCCTTAAAGCACATTCTTGGGACACAGATAACAATACAATAGCTGAGGGCTAGTTGAGCATGTGCCAATAGAAATACAACTGGTATGCAAATATATGTCAATTATCTTACTCCATGAATAGTGGACACCTCAGACCCATTGAGCTCTCCTGGTGCAGCAGTGGGCTGCATGACAGGATCTCCCCTTGAGTAGGAACGCCTCTCAAAGTTACTCCTTGAGGCTGAGAGATTCTTTGCCACAACAGAATCTTGGTAAGTAAACTTTGAAACTTTGAAATCTTAGCTAAGTGATATAAAGGAGTGATTGCACATATGTAGTCCTTTAGACATAAACCATTGACCAAGTCTGGGATGAGAATTGGATCCAGCAACACCAAGACACCTCTCTGAGAAGGAGTTTAGGAAGAAAAGGGGTCCTTTCTGAAACTCGTGACTCGGCAGGAAGGTCTCCCTTACAGTTTTGTCTGACCCTGTCATCGATACAGTGAATAATCAAGTGCACTTTGCCATCGAATGTTGTTAAACCACTGTCGCATTTACTGTCAAACAATGTCAGGGGGGTCGGGACTAAATGATCTTTAAGGTCCCTTCCAACTCAAACCATTCTGATTCTATAATTTGTTAAATCATTTTTTTATATCAATAAACGTATTGTTACTTCTTTCTTATGAGTTAAGTGCATCACTCTACCTGTGACACCATAACAGTGTTTACCATTTACCTTCTGGTTCACTTTCTTTGATTCAAGGACCAAAATTTTAATCATCATCCAGCCTTTGTAGACAGACTGATTCTTAGCAGAGACGTCTCAGGTTTGATACATTCTACAACTGATAACATCCTCTAGTATTTGATACACTTCCTGCATTGACTTCTGCATTGTGTGGAGCTTAGACTGAAAGGAAGTTGGCTGCTCTCTGAAATGTTTAATAGAAAATTTAATACACAGTAATCCGATTTTAATGTCAGCTCAAACTTTTTTAGTTACTGTCAAAATTTGTTGGATACTTTGAACCTTCTGACTGACTCAGTCTCAACTGTAGTAGGTAGAATATTGCATATTATAGGTAAATATTGGGTTAGCTAAAAGAACACTATCAAATTAAGGAAGTAACACGCATTTATCTTTTTGAATTTTAGCTATAGCATTTATTGGAACTGTGAAACTACAACTCTGGTTACAAACTTGGAGGACAAGGTTAATCTCAGATATGAAATAGAGTCTGTTTCTGCATTAATATGTATGTTCCTCAGATCATACTAAACCATGCCATAATAAAAAAAAGTTGTTTATGAGAGACAATACAAAATTGGTCAACTTGTTTACTGTAGAAGGCTTCACCTTGCTGTTGGCAAAATTTTTTGGAAGTCAAATGTAATTTTGTTCAAGTAAGGTCTGCAGAAGGAAGTCATAAGAAAGCTATATATTATCCCCAAAACAGAAACCTGAGTATAGATTTTCATTCAAGTAAGAGAATATGTTGTGTTCTTTAAAGTAGATGATAAGAATTCCTGTATCACAGAAATAAATGTCTTAATTTTCAAAAAGGTATGTGGTGCAATCTATCAGCCTTCTATCTGCTTCATTTAATTTTTAGTATTTCCTAAGACCCTGTGTTTCTTGAGCATCTCCCAAAGTTATTACACATGACTGTAACACAGTCTGTAACAGTTCTGTTTCTCTTCCCTCCTGTTACTCTTCACATCATTCTTTGGTTTGTTTTTATATATAATGTTGTGGTGACAAAGTCTAGTCAAATACATTGTTGGTGTGTTCTTGTCGATGTTCTTGTTCAGTTCTCTCAGTGTATGTTTTTTTAAAACACACACAAAAAATAATTTCTGTGCTAATATTTCAGTATGTATGTTTCTATTCTAACATGTGCTCTGTATTGGAAAGCTGGTTTGCATTTTTTGATAGGACCATTTCTAAATGCATCCAGAATGCTGTTGATGTAGAAATTATCAGCTTTGAGTGTCCAACATGGAACTCCTCAGGTGTTTTTCAATTATTTTATCACTTTAGAATAAAAAAAACAGTCCTCTGAAAGCAATACTTGAGTTTTCTATTCTCTTTCTTCTTCCTAATATATATCTTTCAGATATCTGTGTTAGATACAGAACTAAAATTCTGCAAACAGATGGCAACTAATGAATAAAAATTCTCTGAGACATTTGATACCATTTAGATTTGGTGATCAGAGTAACTGTCAGGTAAAAAAGACAGCACTTAAGGAATTTCATTATACTTTCCTTTGTTTAAATCAAACAGACTATTTAATTAAATCTGAATCAATTTCTGATTTGATGTTCCAGCACTAATATATAAGTAGTTAACCTATCATATAATTAATTCAAACAAATGAGTAATATTTAAGTTTAATTTAACTTTAATTATATTGTAGATGTCTTACAAAGAGGGATAGGACTGTAAGTATATTTCCATAAGAATATATAGTCTTATAGAAGTATATACTGATTTTGGTTCAGATAGAGCTAATATTCTTTATAATAGCTTGTATGGTGCTTTGTTTCGGATTTGTGACTAATACAGTCACGTAGTCACACATATGGCTGATAACACAGGGATGTTTTAGCTATTGTTGAACAGTGTTTACAAACAGTGCTTACACAGTCTCACGATTTTCTCTTTTTCCCACATTGCTTTGCCAGCAAGGAGAGTGAGTGTTCACAAGAATTTGGGAGGGGACACAACCAGGATTGCTGACCCAAACAGACCCAAGGATTATTCAATACCATATGATGTCCAGCTTAGCAATAAAAGCTGGAGGAAGAAGGAGAAAGGGAGGATGTTCGGAGTTAAGGCGTTTGTTTTCCAAAGTAACTGTTACATATGATCTAGCCCTGCTTTCCTGGAAATGGCTAAACACCTGCCTGATGATAGGAAGCACTGGATGTATTCCTTATATTCCAATGCTAAGTTTGGTGTCTCAGCACTAGATTGAGGAGAGCAGGTGGGTTCCCAGAGCCACTGAAACCCAAGGAAGAGCAGAGAGACCAGCCAGGAGATGGCAACTCCCACAAGCGACGCTGCCGTGTGGCTGATGAAGCTTGGGCGTTGCCAGGAGCAACTACAGGAGATTTAAATGGCCTTGGAGAACACTAGTAAACAGTGTGGGCGAACAGGGCATGGCATGTCAGCCAGGGCATGGCGGGGCAGTTTGTGTGGCAGTTCATGCAGGCAGGGCTCTGCAATCTTCTTGCATTTCCACAGCCCAGGGAAGTGATCCTAGTCTCTGGCAAAATGGTGGGCACTTGTCTCAAAGCCAAAACCAGAGCTCCTACAGAGAAAGCTCCTGCGATGGCTGATGCATCCACCCAGGCTGAACTGGTAATGAAGGAGACCTCAGCACGGGTGGTATGTTGCAGGGAGTGCCCAGACCCTTCTCCTGGTGAAAAGGTAAGTACCTGCACTAGCTGTGCATGGGTTGATTATCTGTTATGCCAGTAGATGAGTTGCAGGAAACAGTCAAGAGGCTGTGTAGTATTAGTGGAGCTGAGACAGAGGTAGACAGGTAGTTCAAGAATCAAGTTTCTGAAGAGGTCACCACTGAGAATGAGGCACCATGGACCCTGGTGACCCACAAAAGCAGGAATACACTTCAGTCTCCACCCTCCAGCATCACAACCAATACCAAATATGAAGCCTTTAATGCCTATAGACACCCATGAACACGGGCTGCGAGGAGAGCCTCTACCATCACACAGTGGATACCGTAAAAAGAAATGATGAGTGCTCGTAGTGGGGGACTCTCTGTTAAAAGGCACTGAGGTGCCCCTCTGCTGACAAGACAGGGCATCAAGAGAGGTACGCTGCCTTCTGGGAGCTAAGATCAGAGACGTTGCCAAGAGGGTGCCACAACTTGTTAAGAGCACGGACTATTATCCGCTGCTACTCTTTCACGTGGGCGTGAATGACACCACACACCAGAACCTGGACAGGATCAAGGAAGACTACA
>VZSC01002400.1:183945-197942 GCA_013398225.1 Steatornis caripensis | reverse complement strand
AGTCTGTTTCTGCATTAATATGTATGTTCCTCAGATCATACTAAACCATGCCATAATAAAAAAAAGTTGTTTATGAGAGACAATACAAAATTGGTCAACTTGTTTACTGTAGAAGGCTTCACCTTGCTGTTGGCAAAATTTTTTGGAAGTCAAATGTAATTTTGTTCAAGTAAGGTCTGCAGAAGGAAGTCATAAGAAAGCTATATATTATCCCCAAAACAGAAACCTGAGTATAGATTTTCATTCAAGTAAGAGAATATGTTGTGTTCTTTAAAGTAGATGATAAGAATTCCTGAATCACAAAAATAAATGTCTTAATTTTCAAAAAGGTATGTGGTGCAATCTATCAGCCTTCTATCTGCTTCATTTAATTTTTAGTATTTCCTAAGACCCTGTGTTTCTTGAGCATCTCCCAAAGTTATTACACATGACTGTAACACAGTCTGTAACAGTTCTGTTTCTCTTCCCTCCTGTTACTCTTCACATCATTCTTTGGTTTGTTTTTATATATAATGTTGTGGTGACAAAGTCTAGTCAAATACATTGTTGGTGTGTTCTTGTGGATGTTCTTGTTCAGTTCTCTCAGTGTATGTTTTTTTAAAACACACACAAAAAATAATTTCTGTGCTAATATTTCAGTATGTATGTTTCTATTCTAACATGTGCTCTGTATTGGAAAGCTGGTTTGCATTTTTTGATAGGACCATTTCTAAATGCATCCAGAATGCTGTTGATGTAGAAATTATCAGCTTTGAGTGTCCAACATGGAACTCCTCAGGTGTTTTTCAATTATTTTATCACTTTAGAATAAAAAAAACAGTCCTCTGAAAGCAATACTTGAGTTTTCTATTCTCTTTCTTCTTCCTAATATATATCTTTCAGATATCTGTGTTAGATACAGAACTAAAATTCTGCAAACAGATGGCAACTAATGAATAAAAATTCTCTGAGACATTTGATACCATTTAGATTTGGTGATCAGAGTAACTGTCAGGTAAAAAAGACAGCACTTAAGGAATTTCATTATACTTTCCTTTGTTTAAATCAAACAGACTATTTAATTAAATCTGAATCAATTTCTGATTTGATGTTCCAGCACTAATATATAAGTAGTTAACCTATCATATAATTAATTCAAACAAATGAGTAATATTTAAGTTTAATTTAACTTTAATTATATTGTAGATGTCTTACAAAGAGGGATAGGACTGTAAGTATATTTCCATAAGAATATATAGTCTTATAGAAGTATATACTGATTTTGGTTCAGATAGAGCTAATATTCTTTATAATAGCTTGTATGGTGCTTTGTTTCGGATTTGTGACTAATACAGTCACGTAGTCACACATATGGCTGATAACACAGGGATGTTTTAGCTATTGTTGAACAGTGTTTACAAACAGTGCTTACACAGTCTCACGATTTTCTCTTTTTCCCACATTGCTTTGCCAGCAAGGAGAGTGAGTGTTCACAAGAATTTGGGAGGGGACACAACCAGGATTGCTGACCCAAACAGACCCAAGGATTATTCAATACCATGTGATGTCCAGCTTAGCAATAAAAGCTGGAGGAAGAAGGAGAAAGGGAGGATGTTCGGAGTTAAGGCGTTTGTTTTCCAAAGTAACTGTTACATATGATCTAGCCCTGCTTTCCTGGAAATGGCTAAACACCTGCCTGATGATAGGAAGCACTGGATGTATTCCTTATATTCCAATGCTAAGTTTGGTGGCTCAGCACTAGATTGAGGAGAGCAGGTGGGCTCCCAGAGCCACTGAAACCCAAGGAAGAGCAGAGAGACCAGCCAGGAGATGGCAACTCCCACAAGCGAGGCTGCCGTGTGGCTGATGAAGCTTGGGCGTTGCCAGGAGCAACTACAGGAGATTTAAATGGCCTTGGAGAACACTAGTAAACAGTGTGGGCGAACAGGGCATGGCATGTCAGCCAGGGCATGGCGGGGCAGTTTGTGTGGCAGTTCATGCAGGCAGGGCTCTGCAATATTCTTGCATTTCCACAGCCCAGGGAAGTGATCCTAGTCTCTGGCAAAATGGTGGGCACTTGTCTCAAAGCCAAAACCAGAGCTCCTACAGAGAAAGCTCCTGCGATGGCTGATGCATCCACCCAGGCTGAACAGGTAATGAAGGAGACCTCAGCACGGGTGGTATGTTGCAGGGAGTGCCAGGACCCTTCTCCTGGTGAAAAGGTAAGTACCTGCACTAGCTGTGCATGGGTTGATTATCTGTTATGCCAGTAGATGAGTTGCAGGAAACAGTCAAGAGGCTGTGTAGTATTAGTGGAGCTGAGACAGAGGTAGACAGGTAGTTCAAGAATCAAGTTTCTGAAGAGGTCACCACTGAGAATGAGGCACCATGGACCCTGGTGACCCACAAAAGCAGGACTACATTTCAGTCTCCACCCTCCAGCATCACAACCAATACCAAATATGAAGCCTTTAATGCCTATAGACACCCATGAACAAGGGCTGCGAGGAGAGCCTCTACCATCACACAGTGGATACTGTAAAAAGAAATGATGAGTGCTCGTAGTGGGGGACTCTCTGTTAAAAGGCACTGAGGTGCCCATCTGCTGACAAGACAGGGCATCAAGAGAGGTACGCTGCCTTCTGGGAGCTAAGATCAGAGACGTTGCCAAGAGGGTGCCACAACTTGTTAAGAGCACGGACTATTATCCGCTGCTACTCTTTCATGTGGGCGTGAATGACACCACACACCAGAACCTGGACAGGATCAAGGAAGACTACAAAGCCCTGGGGGTGCAAGTGAAAAACATTGGTGGCCAAGTCATCTTCTCCATTTTTCCAGCTGGGGGTAATGGTGAAGCCAGGAATAGATGTATAATGAACATCAACTTCTGGCTACGTAGCTGGTGCCATCGTGAGGGTTTGGGTTTTTGTGATAACAGGGCATTCTTCAATGACTTAAACCTGTTAGGGAGAGATGAGTTCCACCTGTCTAGAAGAGGCAAGGGAATCTTCGGCAGCAGGCTGGCCAACTTGGTGATGAGGGCTTTAAACCAAAGGGTTTGGGGAGTGGGGTCCAAAATGGCAATGCTCATGCCATTGGAACCAACTAGGGAATAAGCCAGGCCAACCACTGGAGCAACAAATGTTCCTTAGCTGCCTACCAAGATGAAAACCACAAGACCAAATACCTCAAGGGTGTGTATGGCTACAGTGGATTCTCTTGCATCCCCTCTGGGAAACCTGCATGCTTGATTGCCTCTTTGAAGTGTCTGTACATCAACACACACAGTATGGGGAATAAAGAGGAAGAGCTAGAGATCTGTGTGCGGTGGTAGTGCCTGATCTCATTGCAATTACAGAGTCATGGTGCTGTAGTTCATAGGACTGGAATGCAGTCATGGATGGCTATGTACTTTTTATAAAAGACAGTATTAGAGACCACTTAGGCAAACTGGACACATGCAAATCCACAGGCCTCAATGTGATGCGCCCATGAGCGGTATGGGACCTGACATGTTATTGACAAACCACTCTCCGTCATATTTGAAAGGTCATGGAGAACAGGAGAGGTGCCTGAGGACTGGAGGAAAACCAATGTCACTCCAGTCTTCAAAAGGGCGAGAAGGAGGACCCAGGAAACTACAGACCAGTCAGCTTCACCTCCTTCTCTGGGAAGGTGAAGGAACAGATCATTCTGGATGTCATCTCTAAGTATGGGGAACAGAAGAAGGCTATGAGGAGTAGTGAGCATGGGTTCACCAGGGGAAACCCTGCTTTACCAATCTGATAGCCTTCTATGATGGCATGACTGGCTGGGTAGACTAGAGGAGAGCAGTAGATGTTGTCTACCTATACCTACTACTGGAGAGAGTCCAGTAGAGGGCAACAAAGATGATGAGGGGACTGGAGCATCTCTCTTATGAGAAAAGGCTGAGATACATGGGTCTCTTCAGCCTGGAGAAGACTGAGATGGGATCTGATCAATGCTTATAAATATCTAAAGGGTGAGCGTCATGAGGATGGGGCCAGACTCTTTGCAATGATGCCCAGCAACAGGACGAGGGGAAATAAGCACCAAGTGGAACACAGGAAGTTCCATCTGAACATAAGGAAAAAATTATTTACTTTGAGGGTGACAGAGCACTGGAACAGGCTCCCCAGAGAGGCTGTGGTTTCTCCTCTGGAGATATTCAAAACCCACCTGGACGTATTCTTGTGCAACCTGCTCTAGACACACCTGCTTTAGCAGGGAGTTTGGACTAGATTATTGCCAGAGGTCTCTTCCAACTCCTACTATTCTGTGATTCTGTGATTTTGCTTTGGGTTTGTGTACAGCTTTTTTTTTCCCTATTAAACTGTCTTTATCTCAACCCACAATTTGTCTGACTTATGCCCTTTTTATTCTCTCTCCCATCCCACCATGAGGGAGTAAGCAAGCAACTGGGTGATGGCTTAGCTGCCTACTGGGATTATCCCAAAGCAAAGTATGAGATAAAGTTCATATCATATTTTATTTTGTTGGTTTGGGATTTTTTTCTAGTTTGGGAGGGTTTTTTGTGGAGAGGTTATTCATTGTTGAGCTGTCAAAATTCTGCACATTAACAGACAACTGAATCATTCCTTGACAAAAGCAGATACTGATGAAATCAAAATAATTTAATTTGTGTTTGGCTAAGTTAATAATTAAATCATTATTTTGGTTCCAGTTACATTTTGTTTCCCTCTTGCCCTTTCAATGTGTAGTCAACACAAAGATAAAAAAAAAAATCCCAGGTTTCTTTAGAAGTCACATCTAATAGATGTTTATTTCAACCTCTGTACAATACTAGGGCAACAGCAAGTATTCTACCAATGCCAAAAAGTTGACAGTGTAATGGTTTATGGTAGACCAGTTTTTATATTTCATTTTGTTTAATTATTGTTTATATACTTTGTTAAAAATATGAAAAGTGATCTGCCTTGTTTAAGACTGTTTTTCATATTTCCGACTATTACAAAAAATAATTTTCTGACAAAAACTCATGATATTGAGGGATATATAGGTCAGATGTAATTCTTCTATATTTTGTTAGGTTTTGCTTAATAATGAGGTAAGAGTGGATCCCAAGACCTTATGATTAGATTATGTCCAAACAAGTATTTATTCTTTGTAACTCGATCTTCTGCAAATACCTTGCAAGGAAAAGATTGTAAAAGTGGAAAGTAAATTGGTTTTATAACCATAATCCTGATGTTACCTGTAGAACTGCAGAATCTGATGTGCTTTGAGCATTTTATAAATCCAGGAGCAGCTTTTGTGCCGTTTCTGAGCTATAGGGTGACAGCAAATAATATGTATAGACAGCTGGTCAGTTTGACCTTTCCTTTAGTAATGTTCTTGAGGTGAATATATAGTAAGATGCTGATGACTTGAATACAGCATTATGTCTTAAATGGATACAGTAAAGCAGTTACAATGAGAAGACACTTTATAGGTTTCTTGACCACAGTGGTTTTAAAATCTCAGTCTTAGGTTTGTATATAGTAGACTTCTGCTGTGTCCTTGAAATATGTATTTCCTACTGAAATCAAGAAAAATGATATTTCAGTATGGTAATATTTGTCTAGCTGAGAAAAAAATATCATTATCTCAACTAAATAAGATTGATTTGGGATTTTTCATGTAAAAACGCTCCTTGTAGTATGCTAATATTCATAAGAGCTCTGTTAGCATAATTATAAGTTGTCTTACAGTTTTCTTAATTTAGCCAATAATTACAAGTCTTCTTCCTATAAATTTGCTCTAATTAATTGTTTTTAAATTGTGGAAAATATCAAATGGAACACAAATTATAGCACAATATATCAATGACACATTAAATAAAATACAGCTACATGACTAATGTATAAAGAAGTGCATGCAATAGATACTAAAGTAAATGTTGTATCTGCTATACATAACTGTCATAGGAAAATGTAATTGGTTTCTCATATCTAACTTTCTCTGAATCTAAGATACAGAGTTTTAAGGCAGCTAGTTCCAAACATATGTGAACATATACATCCATATATATAAATACATAAATGACTTCTCATGCACACAATGAACTAAAATGTTTTCATTAATATTTGCCTTTGTTATCTGCAGCACAAGGAAATGAATAAGCAAACCCTTTTTCTGCTAGTTCTGAAAGTTACACAGATGTTATCAAGAGAAGTTTACAAGAGAGTTCCTCTCTAGTAAGACATTCCTTTGCTACAAACATTATTTAGGCTACTATTTACTTCCCAGTAAGTCCCCTGTTCTTAATCTCATTAAGCCTTATGTCTCTCAGCCTGCACTTACAGCCCAAGCAATGTTGCTTTTGAAGGAACCTGTGTGAACATAGATGAAGATTGTATGTATGAAAATGCTGGAATTCTCAGTTTAAAACTATTTGGCCAAATCAGATACAATTTCAGTTTCCAGGATACCAGTTAAATAGTCAGTGCTTGTGTCTGTTTGTATGTGTACGTGTGTGTCTGTGTCTGTGTGTCTGTGAGTGTATGTATACGTATATATATATAGATGTGCTTATATATAGGGTCAGAAAATTGAACGTAAATATTCTTACTCATTTGCAAATGAGGAAGCTTTACAAAGACGTATTTTCTCTTACTCTCCAGGGAACCTTGGAAAAATTCTCCTTAGTGGAACGAATTTAAGAAGATGAAACTGTGCCATTCCCGTTATTACTACTTTCACGTTTGAATATAATGTATTGTGTGTTTAGGACACTCTCCAGCACATAAATTCTGTAAGGCAATGAGGAGTATTGAACAGGTATCAACTTTCATGCCCTGACAAGCCTATAACCAGTGAGTTGTCCTTAAAAACCATATACTAAGGAAAGGAAATCTGAGTCCATGCTTTGCAAGAATTTGGTGGTTGCCATAGATTCTGTATGAATTCTCACTGTTTTGGAAGGCCAAATATAGAGCTGCTAATGGCACAGTGGAATTTACTACAACTTTACTATGTGCCTGTGGAATTTACTATGACTTGTCTAGCTAGCGGCTTTTTCTGTCAATGAAAGTTGTACATGAAAACTTAAAAGTTCTGAAAAAATCTTTTTTCCTCAAGCAATTTATGCCTGTGCATTGATTTCTAATAATTTATTTATCCTCAAAATTTTTGACTTATTTAGTATATTTGTGATTGATTAAAACCAAGAATTGAATCCCTCCAAACTTTATAAAAGATATTTCGAATACCACTCTTACATTGGATTTTAGTGTTCCTGCCTTTTCAGGAGTCACAGGTTACAATATTGCAGCCAGTTATGAAAATGAACACTTTAATAATTTTCTGTAAGTGGAAAAAACATTTCCACAAATGCAAAAGGTTCATAATAAAAATGATCAAACTTAAGGACTTCACTCTTTTAGGTACAAAACAAGTAAGAAGTTTTTCTGCAAGTAAATTAAAAAGAAAGAAAATTGTAAGGTATATATCTTCATAGTCTGGCCACAGAAACATAGATGCTTGGGGAGTTTCACAAGAAGCTTCACAGTTGAAGCAAAATTATTGCTGCCGTATCATTTCTCAAATTTTTAAGGTTTTTTGGAGTTCATTATTTCAAGAAATTGAGATGTTTTTATATATACATATATATAGATAACATACACACACAATTCAACAGAAGTATACACAATTGTAATAAATAGCATCTGTAGAATGCACAGTTTTTAAGGCCTTCAAAGTGAGCAAGGTTTTCATGTCATTATTATAGCTACAGTGACTACAGGAAATTCAAGGTAGTTATTAGGCCCCATCTCCAGTCAAAACAGGTAACATTGTATACATAATTTTCTTTTCCCTTTTCTGTTATAGAACACGTGGAGAGAATTCTCACAATTTGGAACTATGACTCTACCTCTCAAAAGTAGCCAGAGAAGGTAAGACAATTCAATTTCCCTTTTAATGCCTTTACTGGCAAGATAAGACATATGGATGGTGCTAACAATAATGTATTAAATACTATTGCTTAAATCTGTCTGCTGCAGCCCTCTCAGTGATAATGGTGTTCTGTAGATGGGTCACCTGAGGCTTTTTTCTATTTGATTTTACAATGGTTAACATAATGAATTTATGAGATCCTAATAACAAGAATATCCACCTCAGATTTTTTATTAAATAGACCAATTTTATGCTCATGTCAATTCTAATTAATCTTAAGCGCTATTTTTGTATATCTTAAACCAGAAGTCAGCAGCTCTAAGAAAAAATATTATATATCTTACATTCAAATACAGTTTTACATGTTTCATAGCACTGTTGTGATAAAAACTTGTACTGGAGCAGGTCAGAACAAACACAGTTTCTCTCAAAATTCAACTAGTTCATTATTATGTAGCAGAACTATATACTAATGGTTCCAAATCCTACAATCACTACTATAGATGAATACTCTTTAGGGTCTTTATCAGCAGGACATTTTAGGAAACAGCAGAATAACTCAGTGAGGAGTTAAAGAGGTTTACAGTTGGAAATCTTGCTGAAAATAATGCCTCCTTTTGAAAAAGCAATCCCATGGGAACTAGCTTTACTGCTCTTTAACTGTAAAATAAACATCCTATGACATCATTTGGCAAAGTTACATGATTGTAGCAGTACTGCTGCCTTCCATTTCCAGATGGAGTATGGCTGTGAACATTTACTACTTACTGCCTGTCCTGAAACACTTATAATGAAAGTTTAAGCAGAGTAGATGGCTGATATTGTTGTTGACTGTATGGTCAACATATTCCACATTTAGCCAACTCCATTGGCTAAATGTGGAATATGCGNGCAATCCCATGGGAACTAGCTTTACTGCTCTTTAACTGTAAAATAAACATCCTATGACATCATTTGGCAAAGTTATATGATTGTAGCAGTACTGCTGCCTTCCATTTCCAGATGGAGTATGGCTGTGAACATTTACTACTTACTGCCTGTCCTGAAACACTTATAATGAAAGTTTAAGCAGAGTAGATGGCTGATATTGTTGTTGACTGTATGGTGCTAAATGTGGAATATGCATTATGTTAAATATGATGTATATTAAGCTTTAATACATTCAATTCTATGTTATCTATATTCTTCTACCTCCCGTGGAAAGACAAGTGAAAATACATAGCAATTAACATTCTATAATGCATGACAACTATCAATCACACTTCTCTTTCTTTCACTAACTGATGTTATAAATTTCCAGTAATCTCTAAGGATTTTGTAATTATTTCTAAAAGAAATATACAAGATACTATCCAGAATGGAAAATGTAGTACAATGTGATATGCTTCTTCTTAGAATGGATGTATTTCATTAGTGTAGCAAATCACTACTGCTAGACAAAATAAAGCAACAACTGGTATCTTGAAGTGGAAAGGATGCAAGCAGAAGTCCCCCTGGCAGAGACAGGAGCGGGGAAGATTCCAACTCACTGCAATGAGTATTGTGAAAATTATTACCTGATTCTTTGGTAGTGGCATGTATGTGCATACTATGTAAAGAGCATATGGTTTTCAGAGACAGAAGTCTGCATTTTGAGATCATGATGCCTGTTCTGGAGGAACTCGGGAAGACAGAGAAGTTGATGAACAACAGCTTTGGGGAGGTCTTTCAACTACTTGGAAAGCTGCCTCATTGTTACTGAGAAATAGAAAGAAAAGTCAACAAGTTTGTCAGGGACATTCCATAATGTTTCTAATTTACAAACCAGCATCTCTAGCCTCATGTTGGCAAGAAACTAAGCTTATGAAAATGGAAATTACTGCTAGATTAAGGACTGATAGAATATTATAAAATTATTTGCATTGGAGAGATGAGAAATGAGAAACAACTTTATCATTGTCTCTTCAGTTTTAGAGCAAGTGGCATTGAATGAAATTGACGATGGCAAGCTCCAAAAAAAAAAAAAACCAAACAACAAGTTTTTACTTTATTTTTTTCTTATGCTGCCATTTCTGTCTTAGAGCGGTGCATATAGTCCACTTCTCTCCTTCTGTACACTAAATGTACATAGAATTCCTCACTGGTTTAAGGAAAATAATCTGAAATAATTACACTTGTATCAAGTACACTGCATTTACATAGCTCATTTTTTCTAAGAATCCCAGTGCCACTATCAAATAAATAAATATGTCTATGTCAATTAAAGCCATGGGGAAAATGAGTCACAGAGGGCCTTTAGATCCAAGAAATTTAAGAAGCAGCTGGGCATAATTTCCTTTGTCACCCACTGTACCTTTAAGAATCAAAATAGAAAATGTCTTTAACAAACACACACAAATTAACAATAGAATTACATTTCAGTTATAAAACCACAGATTTCCTTCACAAATGCAGAAATAGTAATGGGGTATCAATTAGACAACGATTGCTCAAGGTTCACATTGTACTCCATGGAAAGAGATAAGCATTCCCAAGATCCTCTTGTCATGTTGTATGTTTCTCCCCTTAGACTTTAATAATAGCTGAAGGAAGGCTACAATATACAGTTAAGTTTCTAAAATTCATTGGAATGAGCTCAGACTTTAGTCTTGATTTACAAAAAATGGTTTATTCTTTTTCAATACTGACACATTTTCCAGTTGAATGGTATAAAGCATAAGGTAGTATCCCTTTATTCACTTTTATATTCGTTAAGGCAAAACGTTGACCAGTCTTCTAAATTTCCCTGATATCTGCATACCAAACTGCATAGGTAAGGGAAATGGCATCCCAATATGCAATTTACTTCATAATGAGCAGAATTTTTGCCATCAGCACAGGCAATCATGTAAAAATGTTTTTGTTAAGTATCCAAAATGTTATCATAAGTGTTTGAAACTGAGGCTGTTACAAGGTACAAGTAAATCTAACAATAAAATAGAATTTAAATTCTAGTTTACTTTTTGAACTACTTTGGCACATCACCTACTATGTTTGGGTTTTTAAATTTATTTTTAAATTAAGGTTGTGTGAAAACAGTGTGATTTAGAGCTAAGAGAGAAATCATATGAACTATATGAGCCTATAAACAGCACTAAGAAAAAACATAGACTCTTCTCTCAAGCTTTTAAAGAAGTCAAGTTCAATTGGCTAAATAGATCCTTAAAGGGCTTCATCCTTTTTTCTGGAAAGCAGGAAGAACTGTCTTAATTTGACAAATTTGTAATCAGTTAACACGTTGAATCAGAAATATAGAGCAAGAATAATAATGGTTTATACCCACTATTTGAAGAGCAATAGGAATGTGTATTTGTTAGTATTTTCTCATCTGCTGTTATTTGATTTGTAAATTAGTCCTTTGTTTAAAATAAAGAAAATCAAGAGGAGAAAAGTTATTTAAATATGATATATATTTTTTTTTCTGTTAATGGCATTTTTTTTCTTAGGTTTGCTGAAAATAATGGTCTCATTGTGATTACCAAGGGAGAATGTTATCAGCACGGCAAACTAACACGCATACACAGAAGTTATGCACTAGAGTCTTTTTTTCCTTCTTTTTTTTTTTTTTAGTGGCTTTGTACCAATGGCAGAGAAGTTAAAGACTTCTCTTGCATTTGAAATCTTCAAAGATCTTCAAACACAGAATCTTGGCAGAAGCACGTGCTGTGCTAGTTTAAGTCTTCTTTTTTGCCTTGCTTTTGTCAAAAAGATGTTTGGGTTTATTTCAGCTATACTCCATAAGTCTTTTCAGAAGAAGTATAGTATATTACAATAGGAAGTGGAAAATTTTGTAATAGAAGGGTGTTTCTGAACGTCGTATCCAATATGCCTCCCTCTAAGTCTCTGACAGAGGTCACTTTTCAATAGAAGTCAAGGACGTCGGCTTTTAAAAGAAAATGTGAAGAGGAAATAATACTCAACAAAATACTTACACTCTATAGTTCACTGAATATCAACTGGTGTCTTACATAGTTACTGTTTAGAAGAGACTAGGAGTGTAAACAAGAGAGGTAAATTAAATGTAGGTAAAGTTTACACATTGTGTGAAATATTACAATTGTCCTTCCATTTGAACTAAGTCCTGGGGAAAAGAGCTTCTAGAAAATTTCAGTTCTTTATATTGCTTTAGAGTAACTGAAATGAAGTGAAATAGATACTGCATTATGAAAGAATGATTCTGAAATATGTAAGAAAGTCAACTCACAATACGGTTTTCGAATTGAGGATACTAACACTGGATAAAACACGATACTTCACTGGCAGAAAGCTACTACATATTGAAACTCACTCTTTCCTAAAAAAAAAAAAAATCCCTTCATAAAGCTAGTTAATTCTAAACAGCTGTTAAATTACTGATTATTTAATACTTGGGATTATTTCAAGTTTTTTCCTGCAAACTTCAGCTTTTGCTAGGTATTGCTCATACAAGTTACTGAAGAAGTAACATTACCAAGAACCAACTTGCTAGGATCTTATTCTTTCTTTTCCTATTTTTTATGTGTTTTCTTTTTGTACTAATGTCTTTTTCTACAGAACTATGACTGATAATAGTGTCCTCTATTGAGAAAAAAAATTGTAGAAATATTGAGATGAATACTGATGAGACTTTATATGCAAAGAATTTATCACAGTTTTCAGTGAGAGCACCAAAGTTGTGTATATTACATACAGTTGTTACTAATTGTCTTCTCATTGAACTGACAGTATTATATTTGAGTTGTGTATTATAACTTCAAGAGATCTGTACCACAAGACCACGTGGTACTTCTCAAAGCATTGGAAACAGGCAATGTTATCTTAAAGCTATAATATGACTGGTGTCCCCTCAGTACTACATTACTTGTATTTTTGAAAAATTTCTGTGTGGAAAATGGTTTCTTTATCATTTGTTGTTGGTATGTTTTCCAGATTAATGCTTTTATTCTTTAAAGATTTCTGTGATGCAGTTACATGCTTAGCGTCCGGATATGGAAAATTTCAAATGCCTAATTTCTATGCTTCAAGTTAGTCTTTGTGAATACCTACTTGTAGTGATGTTTCCCTTGGCTGGCTACCACAGGCCCACATCAGCTGCTCTCTCACTCAACCTCTTCAACAGGACAGGGGGAGAAAATAAAATTAAAAAGCTCAGTAGCAGAGATAAAGACAGGGAGATTACTTACCAATTACCGTCATGTGCAAAACAGATTCAACTTAAGGAAGATTAATTTAATTTTA
Source organism: Steatornis caripensis (assembly GCA_013398225.1). NCBI lineage: Eukaryota > Metazoa > Chordata > Aves > Caprimulgiformes > Steatornithidae > Steatornis > Steatornis caripensis. The sequence continues at coordinate 184,808 of VZSC01002400.1, read as the reverse complement.
TTGCAATTGCTAACTAAAAATTACTACAGATGTTTTCTTTGTTTCCCAAGGTATAATGAGAGAGAAGTACGTATTTAGAAGGAGACAAAGTACTACCAAGAAATGGAGTGCTGAGAAACCTAAGGTGTTGACAGTAGCCCACAAAATTTTTTCCACGCTTCCTTTTGAATCTAGGCTTTTGAGCATTCTCAGTACCTTTGTATGGGTCCAGAAGAAAGTAAAGAGTGAAATTCTTATGTCAGCTGAGACTAAGACCCTGAAGTAAGCTTTCAGTTACTTGGTTACATTACAAAGTTAAATACACCAAGGAAAGCAGAAGTCAAAGATGGCTTCTTCCCTTACCCCCTCCTACTGAAGATCTGACTTGTATGCCAATCAGCTTTTCCTCGTTTGTCTCTAGGACAGTCATTTCTTGGAAGTATGGTGTCTCAAATTTTACAAAAAAAAAAAAAAGATAGAAAATCTTCTCAGCATGAAAAGATATCAGTCATCACTCAAGATTAAAGTTTCAAAGGTTTGTTCATTTAGTTTTACAAACCAAATGTTCAGCGGACTAGACAATCATGAGAACACTGCTATAAGGGAGACATGATGCTTTCAATCTCTATTTTACCATTATATTGAAGCATGTGAGATGGAAGTTCCTTTGCGTTACTTAACACAAGATTTGAAGGAAACTACAACCTCTGTACCTTTAGAAGTTTTCAAAATGCTGAAAGTCCAGACTGCTCTGAGTAGTAAATGCTCAGACACAATTAATGGTCAGTTTGGTCATCTGGACCTGACACTAACTAACAGAGAAGGACTGGTTGGCGATGTGAAGGTTGGGGGCTGTCTTGGCTGCAGTGACCATGAGATGGTGG
>VZSC01002400.1:148199-181741 GCA_013398225.1 Steatornis caripensis | reverse complement strand
AGGGTGACAGAGCACTGGAACAGGCTGCCCAGGGAGTTTGTGGAGTCTCCTTCTCTGGAGATATTCAAAACCTGCCTGGACGCATACCTGTGCAACCTGCTCTAGGCAAACCTGCTTTAGCAGGGGTGTTGGACTAGATGATCTCTAGAGGTCCCTTCCAACCCCTACCATTCTATGATCCTATGATCTATACCATGGTTTGATGACTTCAAGCACAAGGAATTTCACGTATCACTAGGTCTGAGCATTCCTGCTCTGTAAGAGCAATAAATGGTCAATTTTACTTGGATACTACAGTGTTGAATATCACAACTTCTAAGTCTTCTTCCCTGGCAATCCTTTTTAATTTGGATCACAGTCTGTGAAAAATCTGTGTCTGTGAAAATGCTGACCTCTCAGAGTTTTTAGTAATGAGTATTAGCATTCTCAACAAAGTCTTTTGTCATTATGTACCAGCAGTGACAATGGATCATTTTCAGTTCTTGAAGTATTTTCACATTCATTCCAAGCCTAAATGCAAGTAGTTCTGGAAGTGCTTTGCACAGTGTTGCAAGTTTTAAATGGCACAGTCATTTTCTAAGGAAGAATTCTTTCTGATGGGTATTTAACTAAATCAACTTTCTCTCTTTTTGCATTATTATTTTTCCTACCTTGTGAATCACTTCATTAATTCATTATAAATACCATCTTCTGGCTGTTTCCTCATATTTGTACACTAGGCCAAGATTTTCTTAGACTCAAACTATTCTCTATGTAAAAGGAACACAAGAAACTTAGTATATTGCTTGATTACAATAACAATTACCCAACAATGAAAGGAATTAATAAATAGTAAATAAAGAAATAAATAAAACCCAGACAAAGCTCAAAGTGTATGTAACAGCTAAATCAATTCACTCTAATATTTTCTAGGGAAAAGGTCTATTAATAAGCAACCTACATCAATTTTACCTGTAACTTATTGCCTACATTTTACCTAATGAATTTACACCGACCAAAATTAGTAATTCACAGATATAATTGAAGAACGTCCAAAGAATATCATACTGTTACTATATTGCATTAACTTCTCTGCGTGTTCTTTTCAAGAGACAATGTGCACATTTTTTATGCACAAAAAATTACGATTACAAGGAATACAGAAGAAAAAAAGGAAATGTGGGGGTTAGGAAAGACACGGACCTATTGGAGTGGGTCCCGAGGAGGGTCACAAAAATGATCAGAAGGATGGAACACCTCTGCTATGCAGAAAGGCTGAGAGAGTTGGGATTGTTCAGCCTGGAGAAGAGAAGGCTCCAGAGAGACCTTATTGCAGCCTTTCAGTACTTGAAGGGATCCTATAAGAAAGATGGGTATAAACTTTTGGGCAAGGCCTGTTGCAACAGGACAAGGGGTAATGGTTTTAAACTAAGACAATGTAGATTTAGACTAGATACAAGGAAGAAATTTTTTACAGTGAGGGTGGTGAGAGACTTGAAAATGTTACCCAGAGAGGTGGTAGGTGCCCCATCCCTGGAAACGTTCAAGGTCAGGTTGGATGAGGCCCTGAGCAACATGATGTAGTTGAAGATGACCCTATTTGCTGCAGATGGGTTGGGCTAGATGAACTTTAAAGGTCCCTTCTAACCTAAATTATTCTATGAATACCACTGACTTGGACAAATTCACAGTGTTAGAAACTGTTTATCTTGCAATGACAACATCATAAGAAATAATTAAGTAGTTATAGTAGTAGTAGTAGTGGTGGTGGTGGTGGTAGTAGTAGAAGTAGTAGTAACAGTAGTGTTTCTACAACAGAAGTGACAGCAACAGTAATAGTAAAGCTCAACTGTGAAATGTACTAATTCATTCTAAAATAAATCCACTCTAAGTAATTCTGTACACCTGAGTTCTGCAGAAGCTGGTTGGCTCTAATCTGGATAAGAGGTTTTGAGATAATGTCACGCTTTGTATATCTCCTCTCAGCTATACGTTTGCACCTTCAAGAGCTCAAAAAATTATGTGCAATAAATCAGCTTTGAAGTTTTTTCTTTAAAAAAATGGGAACATGCACACAGTTGGACTAAGTTAATCTTACTGAACTAAATACGGAAGTATTTTGTACTGTGTGATTATGTTGTGTGATTAAATACTGAAATACTAATTACTTTTCTGCTTTTTGTTATGGTAGAGAAGGCACATTTTTCTCTTCAACTCTGCATTATCTACATTGATGATCATTGTCTTTATTGTCTTTATTTTTCAAAGGAAATAAGGGGGGGAAGAAAGACATAAGCATGCTAATTGTGAATTGATTTTTATGATTATATTGACACTAAATAATATATTACTACTTCTGTTAAATTCTCTTCTTCTTCTCAGAGACATTTTACACAGGAGGATGCAAACTTGTTACACTAAACCATTCTGAATGGAACCTGTTCAGGAACAGGCAAATTTTTTTCTTTAAATTGCTGAAATTGCCGTAAAATGGGACTTCATTGCCAAGTATGCATGAAGGATAGCTATTACTAAGCAATAATGAATATAAGTATATATCCAAACAAGCCTTTAAGTTACAATTTAAGCTTGCTGATATCTTGTAATTTTAAGGGCTGACAATTTTCACTGCCTCTTTGCAGCAAACAGTTGTATATTTGAAGTTTATAATTTCTTTCTTTTTCTAAACAAATCAGTCTCTACCCATCTTCCATTATTGATCATGTTTTCTAGGCCATTGAATTATGTGCACTTTTTCCAATTAACCCATTACAGCTAAACATTAAACATTTGAGCAGGCCACTTCCACTAGATTCCATGGCACCTCAGTTAGAAGCCAGTCAAAGGAGGAGAATTTAAGAACCTTAAGCATCCTCTGTACAGGGAGATTTCAGAAGTCAATTCAAAATACTGAAGTTACTTTTTTGAAGTTTGAAGGTCTGAATGTCCCTCCAAAAGAAATGACATGGCACCATTCATCAAATACTAGCACAATGCAGATATACAAAGCCACAGACATTCTTCCATAGTTTCTGGTTTAGGTAGAAGACATTTTTCCTTTTTTCCTAGTCCTTACAGGAACCTATAGATAATTTGTTAACTAATTGTAGTATTTAACTTGTGACTTAAAAGATTTTATATAGTATAGGGAAATAATTCAAAGTTATATGAAATTATAATAATTCAATAATTTGATTTAGTGACAGGTAGAGGGAGGGGAAGAGGTGAGAGAAAAAATTACACAGATAAGGAATGCTTTGTCTCTAAAGTTACAATTTCAATTTGTTTTTGAAATTAAATCAGTAAGTCAGATATATAAAATAAAGTCTTGTATCTCTGCCTCTGTCAAGCCCTCCTTAGCACACAGTGAACTGAAAAATAAAATTTCACATGTGATCTATGTAGTTTTCTACTCAATAAACAACTTGAAGATCCCCATCAGAATCCTTCTATGTTTCAACCAGAAGTATGCTTCTATTTATGAATTCAATATATTTTTAATGTGTTTTCATGTAGGTATCAGAATATTTTTGTAATGTTAAGACTGAGGAAGCCTACAGAGGGTGGAAGCAATGACAGATAGCCTGGGAGCAATACAGAGAAATTATCCAAGCAGCCAAGGATCAGTTTAGGAAAGCTAAAGCCCTAATAGAATTCAATCTGGTCAGGGACATCAAGGGCAACAAGAAAAGCTTCTATAGGTACATTGCTGATAAAAGGAAGACTAGGTTACATGTGGGCCCTCTCAGGAAGGCAATGGGACACCTCATTACCTGGGATATGGAGAAGGCTGAGTACTCAACAACTTTTTTACCTCCATTTTCACAACCAAGCGCTCAAGCCACAACTCCCAAGTAAAAGGCAAAGGCAGAGACTGAGAGAACAAAGAACCACCCACTGTAGGCGAAGATCAACATGAAGGTGCACAAAGGATGAGATGTATAGATGGGTCCTGAGGGAACTGGTGAATGAAGTTGCTAAGACACTACACATCATTTTTGAGAAGCTGTGGCAGTCCTGTCAAGTTCCCACTGACTGGAAAAGGGGAAACATAACTCCTATTTTTAGAAAGGGAAAAAAAGAAGATTCAGGGAACTACAGGCCAGTCAGTCCGACCTCTGTGCCCAGTAAGATCATGGAGCAGATCCTCCTGGAAACTGTGCTAAGGCACATGGGAAATAAAGAGGTGATTGGTGACAACCAACATGGCTTCACTGAGGGTAAATCACGCCTGACAAATTTGGTGTCCATCTATGATGGGGTTACAGTGTTGGTGGACAACAGAAGAGCAACTGACGTCATCTACCTAGATTGTGCAAAAGCATTTGACACTGTTCCACATGACATTCTTGTCTCTAAATAGGAGAGACATGGATTGGGTGGATGGACCACTTGCTAAATAAGAAATTGGCTGGACAGTCACAGTCAAAGAGTTGTGGTCAATGGCTTGATGTCCAAGTGGTACCAGTGACAAGTAAGATTCCTCAGTGATAGGTATTGGGACTGGCCCCGTTTAACATCTTTGTTGAGATTGAGTGCACCTTCAGCACATTTGCCAATGACACAAAGCTGTGTGGTGCGGTTGACACACTGGAGGGAAGGCATGCCACCCAGAGGGACCTTGACACACTTCAGAGGTGGGCCCATGCAGACTGCATGAAGTTCAACAAGGCCAAGTGCAAGGTCCTGCAGATGGTTCAGGATAATCTTAAACACTGATACAGGCTGGGTGGAGAATGGATTGAGAGCAGCCCTGAGGAGAAGAACTTGGGGGTGTTGTTTGCTGGGAGGCTCAACATCATCAGGCAATGTGCACTTGCAGCTCAGGAAGTCAACCGTATGCTGGGCTGCATCAAAAGAAGCATGACCAGCAAGTTGAGGGAGCTGATTCTAGTCCTCTACTCAGCTCTCCTGAGACCTCACCTGGAGTACTGCATTCAGCTCTGGGGCCCCCAACATAAGGACATGGACCTATTGGAATGCATCTGGAGGAGGGCCATGAAGATGATCAGGGGCATGGAGCACCTATCTTATAAAGACAGGCTGAGAGAGGTGGCGTTGTTTGGCCTGGAGAAGGCTCCAGGGAGAACTTACAGCAGCCTTGCAATACCTGAAGGGGACCTACAAGAGAGCTGGAGAGGAACTGTTTACAAGGGCATGTAGTCATAGGATGAGAGGTAATGGTTTTAAACTGAAAGAGAATAGATTTAGATTAGATATTAGGAAAAAAATCTTTACGATTAGGGTAGTGAGACACTGGAACAGGTTGCCCAGAGAACTTGTGGATGCCCCCTCCCTGGAAGTGTTCAAAGCCAAGTTGGATGGGGCTTTCAGCAACCTTGTCTAGTGGAATGTGTCCCTGCCAGTGACAGGGGGTTGGATCTAGATGATCTTTAAGGTCCCTTCCAACCCAAACCATTCTATGATTCTATGATTAATAAGTATATAAAATCTAGTACTACTTGTATTTTAATAACTTTTATTATATTTCAACTTAATATCTAATTTACTTAATATCCAATTTACTTAATATCTAACCATTTCAAAGATATATTAATTCATATAAGTTCACATCAGAATCAGTGATTAAAATAAACTTCCTCAGATCACTCTTATTGCAACAAAATTTGAAACCCCTTTTCTGACCTTTTCATAAGTGGCTAAGTTTTTTTTTATAAAAATATCCAGTATAATGGACTATTTTTTACACCATGACATCAATTCTGTTGCCTACACATAGATGCCTAGTGACATCTGATGCACCCTGCAGTGTTTGAGATATTCAGTGAAGGTCTAGCAGTTATGCCACAAACCCTGTAGGGTACTCATATTGCCTTCGGGAGGCAACTGAAGAACAGATGGGGGACCTAGACATCTAATGGCATTGAATGAAGTCTATTCAGTTTTCCTGTAAATAAACACTTGATACACATAAAAAATGTGTCAGTATCTTCATTGTTGTAGCCCAGAAAATTGTAAGGACTGGCTGTTCGTGTTATAAGTTTTTCTAAGAAGTACAAAATGCCTTCAGTTCGTGCTCAGTACAGCTGAAGAAACTTAAGATCTCATCATTATATGCATTTTTTTCAAAGATAAATGTGATTTCAATGCATGCAGTACACCCTTCACACACATGACCCTTGTACCTATGTCCTTACTCACGTAAGGCAAGTTATATGAGTAGGAGCTACTCCATTTCCAGGATAAACAAGATACATTACTATGCTGAAAGACTACCTAACAACTAAGTACTCTCAGAAGAGTGCTAAGGTGAGTCTTCCTTTAATTCTCAGAATCAGTCTAGCTTTTGATAGAGTATGAACAAGGTCATTATTATATTCTGGAAAACAAAAATATCCTAGCAAGTCAAACTGTAAATGGAAGAAGTGTCCTACAGTTCCTTTAAAGCATCTAAAAAGAAAATACCTCTGCAAAGGTGTCTGTGAAATTCTGAAGACCTTAAATTAACTTTTTGAATTAATTTGTACTATGAAAGATAATAAGGTAATTCATATTACAAGGGTAGTACTGATGGTAAATCAGGGGGAATGGATATACTGTTGAAGAAGTAGTAAATCTTCAGGAACAGGTAGCAGCCACATAATGAAAGTATCAAGGAAATATAATTCAAAGCAAACTGTATTTTAATGGAAACCTAGTTGCTTGTGCAAGAATTAGGCCCTTGCATAGTGCTTTATTACTCACATTATTTTTTTTTTTGGTCCGTTCACACTTTGTTGTCTTAAAACATCAGCAGACATTAGATAAACTTCTCATATATGTAATAGGAGCTGTCTGTACATAAGTGAGACATTCAATAACCATTTTATCTCTGCTGTTTTAAACAAAATAAAAAGCATAAATCCTAGCCTAATTTTCAGTCCAGACGTGACAGTTCTTAGAACTTTTCCCACAAATACTCTTTGTCTCTGCTCCTAAATTACTATTCTCTTTAATCCGTGTTATTAAGCAGTCCTTCTCTTTTTGGATTGACAAGAACAGAAGAACATAAGTCACACTCTTAACCTAAAATCTTACGTGATTAGAATAACGTTAGAAAAGTGATATCACTCACTTTTTTCCTTTTGTCAGGATTTTTATGGAACTGTAATATAACATTCTCCCCTTTCAATGCAACTAAGAATGAAGACAGTTTCTGTATCGTAAAATACATTTATATGGTATATATCGAAGAAATGGATACACAGTTCAGGATTTCAAAACCAAGTGACAACAAAACATGCTTTAACCATCATATATAATTTCATGAGGTACATTATGCTCACTAATCAGGATTTATTGCCTCAGTCAGAAGATGAAATAATGGCATCTACAGGTTCCATGATTTTCCTCTTAATTTATGTTAAAGAGTTTGTTCCTGGAGATCATGACTGACAACTTCTTTCTGCATTGCCATGCCTTTTATTCTGTTAAAAAGATAAAATATTATCTTAGTGTTAAAGATAGCATTGCAAAGCAATTCTGTACTTTTTACAGATAAGGAACAGGAATTAACATAGGAATGTATGACCAAATCTCTGATAAACTAAGATTGTTGTTTCAATATCTACCTTTTTTTTTTCAGTCAATGCAATTACAGGATTTTGCTGCAGGCTACAACATGATCTTAGGAAAAGACATTCTTCTTTCTTGAAATTTCTTAAGTAAGTTAGTTCTATTTTAAACCTGTAAGAACTACACGGATTTTTTACACTTTTACTGCTTAGTGCTAAGTGGTTTTGATCTTCAAAATGCAATTTGGCAAGTGAGTTGTACATATGTCCTGATTCCTTGTAATTTGACTTTTAAAAAAGGATGATATGCCTTGAGAGAAAGTAAAAATTTTCTGACAATGTTTTGAGGATTTTTTTCAGAAAGATTTGTGTGTATTACCTCCATTTTTTTTGTTAGCAAACATACTAATTGGTGTCCCTCTGCACACCATCTGATCATTCCAACAAGGTAGTGAAGACCTCTTGACACTGTGTAATTGTCTTCCGCTCTTCTGGCAATGTCAGTGTTGCCATTGTCAGTGTTGACTTAAACTTACCAATAGATATAGAAACAGATACAAATAGATATAGAAACAGAGACTTCTTGTAAACACTGTGCAACTGAAAGGGTACACTCCTTGTTTTCCTTGCAAATGTATCATTATGTGCCAGTACAGTGCATTTGTGAAGTCTGCTTGTATTGAAAATATGTAATATATATTTAGATAGCTTTATGCCTCCATTTTTATGGCAATTTGATTCCCATATACATTTTATATTAGAGACTGTACATAGTCCCTAAGAAGTAATTTTAAAAGGAAATATTTCATACCCATAGAGGGCACGCAACATTTTGTGCAATACAGAATATTGAAGGTGAGTCTGGCAACCACAAAAAGAAGGGTCATTCTCATTATTAATATATGGAGTGGTGCCTGCTAAGAACTTGATTCTCTTCCTTTCTCTGCACAGATCCTATGTAACATTGAAAAAGTCAGAGGAACTAAGTCTTTCCCACTAGTCACTCATGAGGAGGCTCACCTGAGTCTGGTCTAATTTGCAGTTAAGAACTGTAACAGAACTCTAGGAGATTTTCATTTTGAATGATAAATTGAGTACCAGTTAATCAGAAAAATCTGATCGGCATGTTGAAAAAGTAAATGCTGAGATTAGTGAAAACTAAACCTTTTTGTTGGATAGGCTGTTCGTTAAAATTCAAATGGAATAGCTTCAAGGAGGCAATCCAGTCTTGATAAGATTCCTCTGATAAATAGTGAACCCTTCTTGCTCAGTAACAATAAATTTCCTTTTGGTAGGCCATCTCTTAGAATCACAGGAACTCGGGCTGCAGTGTTCATAGCTTCTTACATGTTCTAAAGAGTTATAGGAGCACTGGCTTCTTGGTGGAACTGGGGAGATGCATGTACACTTTTCCACAGAGTATTCAACTATTTATTGTTTTGATTTAGAAGAGGAATGAAATTGAAGGAAGTCAAGTTTAGGGAGAAATCAGGTGTCAAAATCCTTCATGAAACAAACTTACTATGACTATTTGTCATTAAATTCTAGTAGAAACTAGTAATTCCACCTCAGTACCTCTAAACTACTATTCATAATGTCTCTTATCCTTACAGGAAATTTTAAGCATATGAATTCATCAACATCTTTAAAGCATTCAAATAGTACACATATGGTGATGGGCACCACAGGTAAGTCCTGTGAGAACCTGAGTGATTGGCTACTCAGGAGAGAGCTAGAATAATATGAGCTAAACAAAGAAGACAAAACATAAATATTGAATAGCTGCTTATAAAGGAAAATCCAATATATTTTGTATTGACTAAGGCAAATGTCCACTAGGGAAAAATACTGATAACTTAATTAAAAGACTAGATCATAATGTGCCTATACAGATGGTCACCTAAAATGAGATTGTGTGATCCCAGGTGTGCTGTTGCAATGGGACAATAAAGCACTAGCTTCTCCAAGTGGTTTTAACTGAAACTGAAACCTTGAAAATAGATATAATCTCAAACTTCTCTAAATTTTCTGAGGCTAAGAACTACACATATTTTGCAACTGATTCATAAGTACAACAAAAGTTATACCTCTGATTAAAAAAAGGCACCTCAATNCTTCTCCAAGTGGTTTTAACTGAAACTGAAACCTTGAAAATAGATATAATCTCAAACTTCTCTCTAAATTTTCTGAGGCTAAGAACTACGCATATTTTGCAACTGATTCGTAAGTACAACAAAAGTTATACCTCTAATTAAAAAAAGGCACCTCAAAAATACATTTCAGGAATCTACTGGAAAATACTAAGACAATGAAACATTATTTTCTGTAAAAGTGTTTATTCAAGACAAGCATTTCCACTCACAGCATACCTACTTAAAAATATGCTGCTAGAAATCCATTAAGTCTATCTTTGTATAGACTAACCAGACGCTGGTTAACCAGACCAGCTGGTTTGTTCATCAGGAATCAACAAAATTCCAACTCCAAAGCTTCAAAACCTGACTGCCCTGGGGGATAAAAAAGCTCTCATTCAGCCCCTTAATTTTCCTAGTTTATTTTTCCTGCCAGCACCACTAAAAGACACTCTTCTCTTTATTTTCCAGGTGAGAAAGGGAAGTACCACAAATAAAGGTCCTTCAGTCACCAAAGAAACTTTTGTATGTCTTGCTCTTGTTGACTATGCTCAAATTTAATCTGACGAGAATTCACAGTATCAGCCCAGCTACACTAATTCCCTTCACAATTCAGGAGGATAATTTAGTTCCTTTCAAACAATGTTCACAAATCCAGCATGAAGGTAACCTAAACTAGCAAATAGTGTAAAAACTATGGACAAGAAGAATGCAAATTTGGTTATTTAAAGAAAAGCAGAAAAAGTTATTGGCTCTGTAGTTTAATCATGCCACTCTTAGATTTAAAGTAGAGTGGTCCTTTGTTCCCAGAAATAGTAATGGAATTTTTACTGAGGAAGGATTTCACACAAAGTAAAAAAATTTGGAAAGAAATGGAGTCTAGCATTTCTGGAAGGCCTGTTTGTGTTAGAATTTTTCAATAAACTTCAGTTTTGTATGGAATGTTCCAACAAACTAGTAATATAGCTCCAAATATAAGCTGTCTCCCACTTTTCTCAGACTTTATATCCCATTTAGAAGATGTTATTAAATGCTTTTGCTGGTAAACATAATTAACTACTGCAAATTCCAGGGAACATGAAGAAATGCCACATTCGTATCCTCCCTCTTTGGTATTGTATTATTTGCCTCCACTTAAGATGATGATTACCATGGCTGAGACAAAAAGCTATCTATTTTTCTTTGTGAGAAGATGGATTCTAAGAGATTTAACTCAAGACATATGTGTTCAACATACAGGCTCCTAAAGTTGGAAATGACACAATGGAATGTGTAATTTTCATTCTCTATGGAATAAGCAGTCTTGCTGAAGTAAAAAATTTCAACACTCCTGTGAGTCAGTTTTATAAGCCACTCCTCTTCATGTTAAATGACAATATCTAAATGTTTCAAATCTGCCTAAGAAGTATATACTGAAAAAACCCACTAAAAAAAGGTGTCACTGTTGCTATACAAGCAGTTTTTAAAAGATAAACAAATTGCCTCTATGCAGTGCTACAAATGATTAACCGAGTAAACGCAAACCATCTTAACGCTACAGTTTGTGGTGCATCTTTTTTATCCCCTGAAACATCACAACGATCTCAGTCTGATGTCTTGCTACATGGAAATTTTTTTTTAAAGAAAATATGTAAAGCAATCGTCAAAAAGTAAACCCCTACAACTCCTGTTCTTTTCTGCAGTAGGGACTGTTTCATAGACACAGAGATTGAATGACATCTTGTCAAGGCAGAACTGTGTGACATGAATATTTTAAGGAACTCATACCTATTACGTAATATTATTCCCATATTGCCTTCAAATGGCCACTTGTACTACTTGTCACTAAAAAGGATGTGAAAAGCAACACTATGAACATACTTCACAGATTAATCTGTCCTTATGTGCTGTGTTTTAGCAGTTGTAATTTCCCCATGGAAATAGGATAAATGCAAACAAAACAAAGTGCATGTAGATGTTTTTGTTTCCTCCAAGCAGACAATTTCTTATTAATTGCCACTCAGGATGTTGTTTCACATAATTCATTTTCTGAATGGTCCAGGAACAGAAGCAGAAATGAATAAAGAGATGAACTTCTGTTTTCATGTTGAATGGCAATGTCAAGACAGATTTCAGACACAAAAAATAACAATAGAGTGGGATTTGCATCTGTCCTCAGAGACATCCAGGAGAGAGTGTGGTATTGTGCTCATACTTCCTGTAAGCAAGCAGGTTAATTTGTATTTTATAGTCTCATTGCATAAATGGACACTTTTTCCAAATTCCATGAAAAGACAGGTTATTTTTTTATGTTCTTTTTGTAGTTGATATAATTAGGAGTCACAGAATCTTAACACCTAATATATAGCGAAAGAGATATTGTTACAGGGAGAAGGAAAAAAAAAACACCACCAAAACCAAATAACTCGCTCATGTCTGTAGAAAGAATATTAATGAGGACAGAAACAGATACTGAGAATTCTGTTTAATAATCTCTGTTTCAATTATTTATATGCTGTTCTGTTGTGTTTCTTATGATAGTAACTGAAAGTTTTGTCTTAATCAATCTTTTCTCAAGACCTCAGAGAGGATGGTGTCTATGGGAAATACATTATTTCGAATTAAAGTATACTGGGGTGTTTGTTTGTTTCCCTCTTGTATTTTTTACTAGAAATAGTTTTTAAAAGTAAGTTAACCTCATGCAGACAGCACAGGAGTCAGAGATACGCATAAAGTGGTTGGAGAAGAAGGTGTTCTTATTTATTGCACAGTTTGAGAAGAAAAAGGCAATAGAAAAGGAGTCATGGGATGCAGAGCTGGCTAGAGATGATCCCAAAACTAGCTATTGTGATAACACAAATCAAGCAGCTTTGGTGCCATTTTAGGAAAATATTATGCAATGGTAGGTTTTATGCTTCTGGAGGAGTTTAGAATTCTGTTAAGTCACCCATGCATTTTACAATGATACCTTCTCACTTACGAATACCCAGCAGTTTGAAGAATTGGTACTTGGTACATATGCATGGTGGAAATAACCTACCAATCCTTCAGCATAATTCAGGTGCATTCAGAACAGTACAAATGTTTCTGATTTTTGAATGTAAAATATCCAGATTAAGTCCAAATGTTTGATCTTATCTTTTATACTCTTGATATGTGAGAAGATGTCTCAGCATGTCTCAACATGCTTTTTACTAACTGACTCAAAAAGGTCCATAAACCAGATATAGCTATATATTTGTCAAATAAAAATAGCAGTACAGCTGGAAAAGCAAGCACTGTAAAGTTCATGCAGATTACTCCCCTTCTGCTCTAATGTTTCATTCATTTAAGGCACAGTCACATATTAAATCAAACTCAGTCAACCTAACAAACTTCCACTGGGGAATCAGCTGCAATTTGCGAACAAGATCTTAGAGCTAAAGATAAGCTACAGTGCTGTGCAAAAGCAAAGTGTGTGTTGTCTTACATTTAGAAGAGCCGGATATGAACCCCACTTTTCAGCCAGATAATGGGATTATTAATGTTCTTCATCTGTTATGTCATCCAACACATTCCTCTGTCACTATAGTATCCAAGATTCCAAACACGGATTTACACAGGATTGCTGCATACTTCAAGACAAAGAGGATACTCCTCTGCTGTGGAAACGAAAGATCTTATTCCTTCCATCTCACTGTTGTGTTTCTGAACTAAAGAGAAGCAAAGGTTGAACTGACATTTTTAACTCAGATAATTTAAAAACACTGTTCAGTAGTCCCTTCACTAAAGTAAGTCAGAAAACTACATTTGTTGATAGTGCCATACATTGAAAGAACAGCAGAAATGCTTATAAAATACTAAATGCTTGTCATCTTTTTGTTGACATTTAAAAAACACTTCTCAAACATCTTTAAAAAACATTTCTCTGGCAAATAACTACCCTGTGTGATGTGTTGCCCTCAATGCCAGAAAAACCTATATTGCTTTAAGATAATAAAACTGCAACTGAAGAAAAACCACCTTAAAGTTCTGCAAATTTTTGCTTTCTCCCACAAGAAATTTGAAAGAAAAAGCATTGAACAGCCATCTGGCATGGTGTCCATAAGGATATGCAAATTTAATTGGAAAAAATGCCTGCTCTTAAGCTACATATGGTTGCCAATATCCTGTGTTAGTAACATACTAGAATGATTGAAAAAAACTCAACAAAACAGTTTGTCCGTTTTTTTCCAATATTTTTGTTGTTTTTTCTTACAGTATTTTCTGTATGTTCATTGCACATAAAACTATTAGTAACAGTTTTTCCTGCCTATTTTCTAGAAAATTGATTGATCTGTCTTGGCTTGCAAAATCATTGTTTATAAAAATTAAAGTCTATCAGATTTTGTAAAGCATAAGACACAGGTAACTCCTAAAATGAAGTCTTTATTATCCATGCTGTCATATATAACATTTCAAAACTTAAAAAAGATAAATAGAAGAAGTTCAAATCTCAGTGAAGTTCAGCTGAAATCTCTGAATTTGTAGACTCATACAGATCCTGTGTTGTAATTTGCCATGTTTCTTTAGGAAAAAATCTGCAGTCTGACTCAAGAGCATCAAAATATAAATTATGTAAGTATAGCTGGTATATATGAACAAACTTGCAGTGACATCATCAGAGTCAACTAGAATATATATCAGAACCTGAAATAAAAGCCATCTAGAGCTTTTACTCATGTGTTTAACGGGTTTTTTTTCTTTTTTTCTTTTAAACATGGACTGTTGCAAAACCAAAATAGAGTGAATCAGAGTAGATGGAAACGTACATGGAGTTTCAAAAGTCTTCTGTGAACTGGGAGGCACTCTGTAGAGGATGAAAATAATTATTTTTAACCCATTTTCCTAAAGAGATGAAGCTGATGCCACCTGTCCTCGTTTGATTGTGCATACAATCTGCCTGTCATTAACTGTAGTATCTGTTAGCAAGTTGACTGAAGGAAGGCTTCTCAGTTACATTCTTTGATAAAATGAGAAAGGAGTTAAAAATGAGGAGAAAGACCTATGAGTGCACATAAAATGACTGATAAGTGAAAAGCTTCAGAATGAGGTTCTGTGTTCTTAGAAATCAGATAATCCAAAGAGGTAAGAAAGACTTCACAAATGCGATAAAAGTTCAGCAGACCTGTGAACATTCTTAAAGAACAAAATCAGCCAATGACAGAGCCAGAATTAGGCTTCATTGAGTTGAAAGCTTAGGAAACTTCCTTGTTTCTTGTGAATACAAATTTTGAAAGTAAATGTTAAGTTCTTATTGACTAGAGTGCGAAAGAACTAAGTCCATGATGCCCTTAGAAAAGATTTTGTCATTGATAAAAATAATTATTTATCTTCTTAGCAAATGTTTAAGGTATTTATATTTTATCCCTATTTTACAGAAAATGAACTGCAGTTCAGCAAATTGAGAATTAACAAAAAATGAATGAGGAATTCTATGGGGGTTTTTTTCCACCGATTTTAGAATTTCATCAGTGATGGATTTATTCTGAAATTACTCTTAAAATTTTATTTGGATTACCTTTTTTTCTTCCTTCTATTCTCATTATACTCACCAGAAAAAAATAATGTGAGAGTCAATATTTTCCTCATTCAACTTCATACTGGCAAGGTAATAACCACATGTACAATACCCGTTTTGCTGACTTAAGAAACCTTCAGTTTTTTAAAAGACCCCAAGCTGAGGTAGGAATAAAAACTTTGTTACAAGCTATCAAACAGACAATTGTGGTTAAGAAATTTCGGCACCCAAGTTAATCAGACATGCTGTTTTTCCTGAGGTCTTCAAAGTCAGCTACTTATTTTCACTGATTCTACAAAAGAATTTAACATGTCCCATTCCAGTGTGTTTTTGAGCTGGGCTTGATGGTAGCATGCATTCTGTTTATACTTAGTGCAAGAGTCACAGAAAGAAGTTGGGGGTTGTATTGCTTTAATGAAAGGATATTAAATTCTACTGGGAACAGATCTCACTATTCCCAAGATAGCAGCTGCCCGTGGATATGATTAATTCATAGGTCTAGTTTTAAGATATTGAAGAAGGCAAACTGACTTTATTCCTTCTGATTTAAACAACTAGACCTTCCTTATAAATGAAATCTGAGCCAAATAATTCCCTTTTTGTGACAAATAAATAATAGAAAATATACAAACTTATCTCCATAGTGACATTTATCTGTTAAAATAAGGTTATGACTAAGTCATTCTTCTCTATAGACAATCAAGGTTTAGCATTTTATGATTTATGTTGTTTTCTTCTGGCTTATTTTGACCCAAATAAAATATTGCAAGACTGTTAAATCTTATGAGTTGTTTCAAAGAATATTTTTTATGTTTTTCCATTTTTTTTAAATTAGCTTTTCCTTATTAATGATTCATGTTCATCCTATGTAAACGTTTTTGCTATGCAAAATTTGACTTTGTTTCTAGAGGGAAATATTCATAAATACGTCGTTCAACTGAAACCAATAACAAAAGCTAACAATTTTTTGTTGTACAGCTTCTAGTGTAAAACTAATTTCTTATTCTTACCATCTTGTTTCTTGGCACAAAACTAAAATAATTGCATAGTGCTTTTCATGGGTAGCCAAAAAGGGAGAAATTGATCAATTGCCTCATGCCTGAACACGATAACTATTTGATAGTTACAGAATAGAAAAAAACTATAATAAAAAGCTACCTTATTGACTCATCTACAATTTACCTGTTTAGACTCACAATGGTTTTTTACTGCACCCCAAACTGGATGTGCATAGTATGTTCTGTGCTTACATTTCTTTGAAAGTATCTAATGAGAATTCAGAAAGCTATAGATTGCAATTTCTAGTAATGAATGAGGTAAAATATGATGACTTCACTATTTCTCCACTATTCACAAATCATATCTAATTAAGAAAAAATGCAAGATCAGGCAAAGGTCTGAATACAGGTATACAAACGTGTTTTGGTTTAGGATTTGAGAACTAGTATTGTACTTCATAGTCTACGTATCTTTAAGAAAAACTATTGACAGGCTACTGTTAGTATGCAAAGGTTTAGGCTAATCAATCCTAACTTAAGACAAAAAAAGTATGCTTCAAAGTTTGTATTCTAGACACTTCATAGCCACTTGAAAGATGTGATCATAGGATAACTTTTGTTCACTCTAAAATAGGCAACTAAGGTTAGGTAAACTACCCTATGGAAATCCTCTTATATTAAGACCATCTGAGGTGACAAGATGACAACCTTTGGACACCTAACGTTAAACTAGATTATTTGCTTCCTTAGACTACTAGTGCTACAGCTATGTAGCACTAAAATGATAGAGGAAAAAAGTCAGAAAATTAATGTAGTATAGCATTCAGTAATTCAGTTATAAGTAATCTTAGTATATACTAATTTATGCTATTTAACTTCAGCAAAATGTACAGCAAGGACTGTGTTTATGAATTGTTCAGTATATTTGTAAATACGGTGATAGCCTGTTACAATAGAGATGAAAGAATTGAACTATTTATAGGTAGTGTGATTCCAGTAGCTAGGGGTGTATGCTTTTCACCAGTTAATAGACAAAATACATAGAAAACAGAATGTTATTCAGTTCAGATGTCCATGTGTTAAACTGAAAAATGGTGCAAACATGACTGTGTACCATTGCTCCTGAAATTATAAATATTCTCTCTCATAGACAAGTTAAATAATAAAACTATGAATAACAGCGAACTGGAATTTAGATAACCTGTATTATGCGGCTATACTCTCTCTCTCCTTTCTATTTTTGATTTTCATGTATTTCATTAGTTGCAAATGAAGATAAATTTTATAATTATACAATTCTTGATTTCACATTTCTGTTTCATCTAGAATATTTAGTACTGCTGTCAAGCTACATAATACTCTTAAATTTCCTTCATGTGGGTTATTCACTTCAGTGTCTTGAGACTTATGTCTTAGAAGAAACTAAATGGAACTGTGAAAATCCTTATTTCCACTGGGAATTTTATTTTTAGATTTTTAGTTCTCCTTCCATCTCCCTTTGAGCACTTTTCTGTGCTTCAAGCACGGACAAGCAATACTAATCTAATTTCCAGTAAGGCACATTAAGTTAGATCAAATGCACTCACCTCTTTAGGAACTATGCATTTATTTAAATGTTCCATTGTCTAACTCCCATCAAATCTTGCAACACCTACAACTACATACTGTGCAAAACATGGATTTTTCTGAAGTGGATGTGGAAGTGGAAAGGAAAAGCAAATAAGTAGGCACCATATTACTTTTTGTCAAAGGAAAGATTCTACTCTGATTCCCAAACTAGCAATAACTCAAAACCATTGCATTTTAGAACTATAGTTCAGTCAACATTCAATTTACTCACTGGGCAAGGTACAACAGCAGTATGATTAGAATAGAAAAATATAAAGCAAAAAAGACAAATAATCCATTTCTGCTTCCCCACTTTCTAGCTTTCGGTCAGTTACAGCATAAAGAAATGGGAGTGTTGGCCTTTTCATCCTCCCCATTCACAGGCTATTATTTTCTGCACTTGGGAGGAGAACCAAGGTTGACCAAAGCATTTCTCACTTTACCTTAATTCAACTGAGATTCACATTCCCTTTCAATTACATTATTGTTTCTTAGAGAGTTTGCATCTGGTTTTTTACTTATGGGGGGTAAATGTTACGAAGAAATAGCTTGAGATACCTCTTAATCTACATGAAAATAACCCTCCAACATACCTGCATTTTCATAGCTGTTACTAATTAGTGTTTATAATTAGTCTTTATAATTAACCTTTATAAGTAGTCTTTCCTCAACATTACATTTACACAATATCCAGCAGAGTAAGATGATATTCTGAGGTACTATTTCGAGCTAAATATGTTTGATCTCATGTTACTATTGATCTTACTACTATTCTTAATAATGGCGGTCATTACTTTTCAATGTTAAATGTATGTTGTAGATATTTGAAAACATTCCTGTAATGGCTGCTGGGGAGGACCAAACCAAGCCTAACTAAGCTAAAATAAACTAAGCTAAGATGAGCTAAGCTATAACTGGTATATAAATGATGCAATTACATGAGTGGCAAATAAATCCCTACAATGGAAGAAGGCTCGTAAGGGATGGGCAAAGACGATGTGTGCATGAAACTCAGAGAATAATAAAGGGTATGATTGACCACAGATGTTGTAAAGAAAGTTGCCTTTATCTAAGTAAAAAGGAGTCCAGAAGGTGGCCTTTTATGAGATAAACAGCTATGGCATCTGAGCGGGTCAACTGAATACATTACAGCTGAGTGGATCAACTGGTGGTGTAAATGTTTCTTAAAATTTATGAAAAGAGTGTAAATATCCACCTTAGTCAGACAAAGCAATGTGGAGGGGAGACAATACATGTCTCAGCCCAACACATAGTATAAAAACTAAACAGATAACAAAAAAATTTTGGAGAGAGCAATGGGCCTGATCTGGCTTCACATGTATTCCTTCTTGGCAACTGGGGACACTTGTGTCGGTGAACGTATTATAAAGACCAGTAATGAGGATTACATTGGGATTGTGACTGAACTGTAGATTGTAACTGCTCTATTTTGCAAAGTGCAACTTACACTTGTGTTATGATTTCAGTACACTTTGTATCATGCTGCTAAATCAAAAATCCAAATATCTTTGAATAAGTAAATTTAATATTAAATATTATACCCTCCATATGTACAATACCTAATAGAACCTAGCCAGAGAGTATTAAATACTGTCAGTTTCTCAGAGCAAATCCCTGGAAAATGGTCTTTTTTAATATTTCTCCTCTGCTTTTTAACCTCTGCAGCTTGGAAATAGAGGCCTTCTGAATGTATTTGAAGCTGGACCACTCAAGTCCTGCTTCACATACATCTTGATAAAGAGTTTGATGCTTGTATTATTTTACAACCACATTTCTTATGAGGAATGTATGAATTTCCTTAGTGCTTTAATATGCTTCTGGTGTTTGAGTTTGGTGGGGTTTGTTGGGGATTTTTCTGATATGGGATATAAATGCTTTAAAATATGTGATGGTTCACTAAGACACACTAAGTAAATTAAAAACAGAGAAGTTTTTTTCCCGTTTCTGATTCATATTTATTGTTTTAATTTAGAANAAAGAGTTTTCTTCTTGTAAACAGTCTGAAGCTCTCTGGTTTCAGTCTCAGGCATGTGGTCCAGTGCCCATATGATCCTGGTGAGCATTTGCTGAACTTTACTGGTTTTTGATGTCTTTCTTGTATTATGGGTCCCAAACTGGATGCAGCATCTAGATGAGCTCTAATAAGTGCTGAGTAGATGGGGATAATCACTTCCCTTGATCTACTGGTTGTACAACCATTAATAGGTCCCAGGATGCTTCTGGCAGTTTTAAAGTTATTAATTCAGACCAGAAGAGATTAATTTGTAGGTCATAAAACAGAGCAGTGGTTGTTGGTACTGTTGCTTGATGCATTTGTTACAATTCTGCTATTAAGCTGGAGAGGCTTTCTTATATTTTCCTTCTTTAATTCACAAGTGTGTTATTAGGTTTCACATATACTTGGAAAAAAAACCCAAATACCTAATTGAGGAAACCCCATAACCCAATATTGGATTGTGTTATCTGGATATATCCTTCAGTATGGGAAGATTCTGTCTTTCCCTTCTCCCATGCTTATTCTGGTAACCTAACACACAGAAGACCACCCTTATAAAATAAGTTCTAGTTGAGGTTTTTTTTGTTTTATTTTTTCCTTACCATTTCCTCTAAGGAAACCTAAATTATAATTTCCTGTCTTTCTGTTCCCATCCTATGACTCTTCCTGCAGAAAATTCCAATAGTGCATGATAGATGTGAAACCTTATCTGTAGATCAAAGAGCTTTTCTGGTGATATTCCTGCATTGAGACATCAAGTCTTTTCATTGGTGAATTATAAAAAATGTAATATGATATTTAACCCTTAGAAGATGTCACTTGTTTAGCATATACAATATTGAGACTCTTATGTATCAGAAATATGTGGCCAGCAGGACTAGGGAAGTAATTGGAACAGGCTGCCCAGAAAAGTGGTTGAGTCATCATCCCTGGAAGTACCTAAAAGGTGTATAGCTATGGTGCTTAGGGACATAGTTTAACAGTGGACTTGATAGTGTTACGTCTACAGTTAGACTTGATCTTAAAGGTCTTTTCCAATCTAAATGATTCTATGATTCTATGCTAGCCAAGGTTTTTAGTGGAGCACTAACCTTGTTTTCTTTGGCACTCAAACAAATAACAGCAATGAATAATGAAAGAGATCTAGCGGAATGCTCTAAATATTTTTACTAATCTCATAGTGCATTTCTTAGTATCTGTGCTGATGCAAAAAATCTCTGCACCTCAAATACTAGAGAAAAAAGCAGAAAATTCTTAATATGTTAGAAGCCTTTAAAAAATTGCAGTAAAGGAACACACAGGCAACAAAAGCATTCAAGGGATCTATTTTTGTCTCTTTTACAGGACCCTAAACATATTTCTAAAATCAAAACATAAAATTCTTATCAATGAATCTAGAGGAGTTTTTAGTAGAATTTTTAGTAAACTGATGGTGTAATCATTAGAAAATGCATCTTCACACTTTTTACAAATACTGTTTTCTGTGTTCTAACTAGTACAACATTGTTTCGAAGTATCAGAATATATGAGAAAATAATTTATGACAAATGGCATGTTTCTGGAAATTGAATTCTATACCCTGTAACTCACAATGTGAATCTCAACTGCAAACAACCAAAAAGATGGAGCACTCGACCAATATATTGGTTTGTTAAGTGAAGGAGGCAAAAAACCTAAACCTACCCAGCTTCTGGTCTCAGTTTTGCTTTCTGGATCCAGTGTCAGTATAATTTGTTTTTATGAACTTGATCAGCCTTCACTCCTAGAATAATATGTTATAAAGAATTAATCCTCCCAATATTCATGTACAGAAAGTGAGTATTACTTGCTCATACCCCGGTGTTTTGACTAACTCTCTCCTCTGACTGTAAAAGGAAAGGCTATGCTTACATTATCAAGTAGTGTTGCTCCGTAGAAGTAGATTTCAGTTGGGTACCCAACATACACACTGTCTGACTTCT
This sequence comes from Steatornis caripensis, assembly GCA_013398225.1. NCBI lineage: Eukaryota > Metazoa > Chordata > Aves > Caprimulgiformes > Steatornithidae > Steatornis > Steatornis caripensis. The sequence continues at coordinate 160,014 of VZSC01002400.1, read as the reverse complement.
GGAGGAGAGGGAAGAGTTCCTTAGGACTATCTCTAGTCAGGCCCCATTCGCTAAGTGTTGTTACTGGTTGGAGTTTGCACACACGTAGCACATCTTCCACTTCAGTTTCATCTGAGAGACATTTTGTCAGCTAAATTCTGAGACTTTTCCATAATGTTAATCAATGCATAGTGGGAAGGCAGAAATAGGAGATTAATTTTAAAAATGCACTTCTGATCTGAGCTAACATGCTAATATGGATGCAGTTGATGACAAGCAAACCATCGTCTTGGGTAAATGGGTCAGTAGGGACCCATTAGACACAACAAGTGTAATGTCATTTTAAGCAATTTCAATAATGTGCAGAAGAGACCTACTTTTCACTTGACTTTCATAGCTCCCATTTGAAAAGCGGACTAAATACTCACTGAATGTTCTTCTGATCAAAATTTAGAGGAATACATGATATAGTGTTAACAGTATTTATTGCAAAATCATGACATTGTTTCTTCCAATTCATTCTAGGTTTAATGTTATCAACTTAGTGTTTAATTCTATGAATACAAATGCTTAGATTAGTTATAAAGAGGAAGGAATGAGGCAATAATTTAAACCATTGAGAATGGAATTGATTTCTGCTTTCATGGCATTATGATATCTTGGAAACCACAGATTTTAATATTTTTTTTGGTAGATGTGAATTAAGCTTTTCTAAAAAAATTTGTAATGGCTATCATCTCAGAGAATGAACAAAGACTCACCAGTAGGTAACTTACTGGAGTTCTGAAGAATAGCTAGGGATTAAGTTCTAAGGGTTTTTATATCTAATTGTATTATCCATTATCAGAGCATTTCAGCTACCTAAATTTCCCTCATCGTGCTTGGTTTCATACCTATTCAAGTCAATGACAGAGCTCCCACTGGAAAGTCAGTCAGAATCAGCTTCCTAAAGAACAGAAACACATTTTTAAGAAATTATATTTCTATGACTAATTCTGATATTTGATGTGTTTCTGCAGTTTTTTGATAAAAATGAGATGCTCACAGCAATCTGAACCTCAGAAAATAATGAATTATAGAAGATGTATTCTATCTGATTTTTACTTCTTACTGCTAAAGAAAGGGAAAATAAAATTTATTGTGACAGAAAATTTCTCATAGTTGGATGACAAGAGTCAACAATTTGAACAATCCTATATCTTTAAAAATGAACCATTTCCTTTTTTAAGTAATTAGAAAAAGCTAGAAATCTTTTCTGTAGTCAAAAATATGTCACATTGAATTAAAAAACTCTGGAAACAAAATTATCCGGCAGACTCAATAAAAATAGGTTTGCAAATTTACATTTGCATTATTTATTTATTATGTCTAGGACATGCAAATATCTTGCAAAATGGTCTATATATTTGGCAATATTATCACTTTCATGCTAAGAACACGGTGAAATGTCTCTAGTATTTACTATATTGAATATTTAATTACTTCTCAGGTAAGCTAAAAGGTGTAGTAAATACATTCTTCCAACATGGCCTGAAGCTTTCAAAGAATGACTGACCATGATAGACCTAAACCATAATGATATTTTCTTCTTGATGTTTACCTATGATAAACTAATTTCTGATTATACCTGAATTTTTCCATGATTCTATATAGCACTAAAGGGGGTTGATTGTTTTGTTTGTTTCCTGGGTAGCAGATACTGCTGAATGGAACAGTTAATAGTACTAGCCTCATGGGTGAACTCCCATGTCTTCAAATGTTTAACAAGAACCCAATTGCATCACTCAGTGACATAAAATCAAACATACAGATGTTGGGGATGGATAGCAAGTTCTGTTCAATACACACGTGCGTAAACACTAGTGCCTGTTCATATTGGGATCGTAGGACGATTCAGGTTGGGACCTCAGGACAGGTCTAATTACCTGCTCCAAACAGGGCCAAATGTGAGGTCAGAACAGGAAGCTTAAGGCTTTGTCCACCTCGGTCTTGAAAACCTCTGAAGATGCAAAGATGGTGACTACGCAACTTCTCTAGGCAACCTGCTCCACTGCCTTCCTGTCCTCATAGGGAAAAGAGTTTTCTTCTTGTAAACAGTCTGAAGCTCTCTGGTTTCAGTCTCAGGCATGTGGTCCAGTGCCCATATGATCCTGGTGAGCATTTGCTGAACTTTACTGGTTTTTGATGTCTTTCTTGTATTATGGGTCCCAAACTGGATGCAGCATCTAGATGAGCTCTAATAAGTGCTGAGTAGATGGGGATAATCACTTCCCTTGATCTACTGGTTGTACAACCATTAATAGGTCCCAGGATGCTTCTGGCCATCGTCAAGGCACACCGCCGGCTCATATTCAGCTCTCTATCCCCCAGAAGCCCCTATGCCTTTTCTCCATAGCTGCTCCCCAGTCATCAGTCCTCAAACTTATTGCTACCCAGGGACTCTTACATCCCACAGGTAGGACACTGCATTTGTTCTTGTTGAATTTCATTACTTTCCTGTCAGCCCATTCTCCCTGCTTTTCTATTTCTCTCTGAATGACAGTGCTGCTCCCAAGAATATCTACTGCTTTCTGTGCTTATTAATTTGACTATACCTCCCTGTTATACATGCATTCTAATAATAATTATTATTACAATAATACCAATACTCTTTCAAATGAGACATTGGCCTTGGCCTTGTACAGTGAAATTAAAACATTTTTGACTGTTGAACATACCTAAGTTTCTCGACACTAAAACCATATTTACCATTTGTGTTTACATTATATTCTTATCCTTATGACTGACCGCTACAACCTGGATTTAACTCTTTCATTTCTATCTGTGAACTAAGTTAACCCCAGCATTCCTGTTATCCTTAATAATCCTTTATCTTATGACTGATTCATTGTTCCAATTTTCAAGAAGGGTAAGAAGGAAGACCCTGGTAATTACAGGCCTGTCAGTCTCACTTCCATGTCTTGTAAAATTATGGAGAAGGCTATTCTGGGAGTTCTTGAAAAATACTTGAGAAACAGCACAGTCATTGGTCATAGCCGGAATGGGTTCACAAGGGGAAAGTCCTACTTAATCAACTTAATTTCCTTTTATGACAAGGTCACCCATCTAGTTGAACAAGGGAAGCCAGTAGATGTGGGATGTTTTTTTTAATTTTAGCAAAGATTTTGATCATGACTTTTACAGTGTCCTTCTGGATAAAATGTCCAGCACACAGCTAGACAAGTCCATAATACATTGTGTGAGCAATTGGCTGATGGGTTGGACTCAAAGGGTTATGGCAAACGGGGTTACATCAGGCTGGTGGCCAGTCATTAGCAGGATTCCCCAGGACTCCATTTTAGGGCCGGTGCTCTTCAATGTTTTTATAAACAATCTAGACACAGGAATCAAATGTACGTTAAGTAAGTTTGCTGATGATAATAAACTAGGAGGAGCTGTGGCCTCCCTAGAGAGTAAAGAAGCCTTACAGAGAGATCTGGATAGACCTGAGAGCTGGGCAATCACCAACCGTAGGAAATTTAACAAGAACAAGTGCTGGATTCTCTACCCGGATAAGAGTAATCCTGTTTATAAATACAAACTGGAGGACAAGAGCCTGGAGAGCAGGCCTGCAGAAAGACATCTGGGAGTTTGGGTTGATGGCAAGTTGTATATGAGTCAACAGGGTGCCCTAGCAGCCAAAGGGGCCAACTGTGTCCTGGGGTGCATCAAGCACAGCATAGCTAGCAGGTCAAGGGAGGTGATTGTCCCACTCTGCACTGCACTGGTGTGGCCCCATCTTGAGTACTTTGTGCAGTTTTGGGCCCCTAAATATAAGAAGGACATCAAACTATTAGAGTGTGTCGAGAGGAACAAGACCAACATGGTGAATGGTGTCAAGGGCTAGACTTATGAGGAGTGACTGAGGTCACTTCTTTTGTTCAGCTTGGAGAAGAGAAGGCTGAAGGGTGCCCTCATCACAGTATACACCTTCATCAAGGTGGGCAGGGGAGGGAGAATTGCTAAACTCCTGTCTCTGGTGACCAGCAATAGGACACAACAAAGTGACAAGCCCCAATAATCAATCTTAGTTATTCCAATGATCTGTTAATGCAACTTGTGGTAGCACTTGTGATCAAATTCTACTTAGTTTTCCTTGACAGTCTTTCACGACTCCTTTACTGTTTTTGAAAAAGGTGACTCTAAGATTGACTAGATAACTGAGAAAAACACATGCAATGCTGTGTTACTTAAAAAATTATATAGAAGAGGTAAAAACAGAGGTCAAAGTTATACAAAATGTTCTATTTCTAGTGACATATATTTCATTGTGACTTGCTTCAGGATACACAACCCTACTGGTATCTTAAAACTGTTCCTGAGAGATGGGCAGAGGAGTCAAGTACAACTTGACCTTTACTGATTCATGCACACTTTTCATGAGCTACTGAAACAATCGGTTACTAAATTCTTTAAATCAGTGTGGGAAGTACTATGGATGCATTTGATGCTTCACTCTGAAACCTTTGTCTTTCCATATAACTAGAGCTCTACATACAATAACTTAAGGTAATATAGGCTTCCCAGCTATGACTTCTGTCTTGTGTGTGTGTATGTGATTGATGGACAAGTTGTTTAAATTTAGACACATCAAATGCCTTTAGACATTTGCCTCTGAAAGAGAAGTAGGGATTGATTATCAGCCTCACATTTCTGAGGAAAATACTCTAACAGTAAGGGATTCTTGTAAGGGGAGTAACACCAGTTCCTGTGTAATCAGAGATTCCTAAATGTCTTTACAGTGGAACTTAATTTGCAAAGTGCTTTGCATAACCAGGGGAAGACATGACTATACAAATACTGAATAATCTATAATCCTACTGTAGAGCTAAACCACTGATTAGGTAATTGCCAAGAAGAGTACTAGTGAAAAGGTGGCTTTTTAATAAAGAATATGTTACCTCTATTTAATCTATCTCTGTGCTAATACAAACTATTCAGGCAGTTTTAAGTCTGTAGTGAGTAGAAGCAAATATTCAGCGTTGAATGGGCATGTCAGGCATGACAAAGCCCCTGACTGGATGAAAGAAATTATCTCTGCATTTCACCTGGGAGCCTGTAGAGTGGCAGATGGACTGGGCTTACAACATCACAGACCAAGACATGGACTTCTTTGTGATGAAAATTAAGGTCTGATCAAGTTTTAGTTCACCGTGACTTTATTTGTGGTAGATGTTGAGCAACTTATCATGTAAACAGCTGTGAATAATAAAGGCACACTATAGGTAAGTGCACTCTAATTGAGTTTTTAGGAGTCATAGAGGGTTGACATGAGTTTTCCTTCAGTGAGTGTATGGCCTTACCCAAACCTTGTAAATATCATCTGACAAGCGGACAAGGTATTCCCTCAATCACTTGGCCTATCTCACGAGTGACAGCAGACATTATTGGGTAAAGAACTCTTTTGCCTACTGTTCTGTAAAGAAAAAAATTGCTCTTTTAAAATTATATTAGATTATGAAGGAAATATTCAGCAAGGAATTTGGAGAAGAAAAAAACACTAATGTCCAAATGAAAAATATGTCTTTCAATGAAATAAAAATAAGCTGAAAACATTAAGTCATTTCTTTAGAAACGTACACAAAAATGAAACATTTTGATCTATAACAGAAATGTAAACATATCTTTGTGTATGCCGATATGGATGTATATACATATATATTTAAAACTGATATACTGCTATAGCTCAAAGAATCAAATAAAATAGGAAATTCTAAATTATATGAAAATAAGATTTGGTTGGATGGATACTATTAAACTATCTCTTTCTGAGACTGCTTTAAAAACATATGATACTAAAAGAGCAAATCCAAAAAATAAATGTAAAATAACTTCCAAAAAATGTAACACTAAATCTCTCTCTTCCCCACTGTTATGTATAATGAAAACAAAACACTACTTCATTTTGATGTCTTTTGTTCTTGAGGAAGGGGACAGAGGGATGTACTTATGGAGAGCATTTCTGAACAAAGCAAAAACCCTTACAGCTGTGTGGATTGCTTAGCTGAGTATTTGCACATTCGGAAGTGCTGAAGAGAATATTAAAAAATGGATGAATAACTTTATTTCACTGTTTTGGAATAAGTGCTTATGTCAAGTATCTGTGGAATAGTATATCAGATTCTTCAGTTATAGCTTTTCTTCATTAGAATTTCAATATAAAGAAGCAAGCCATGAGCAATGATATTCTTAACTTCTTTTTTTCATTCTAATTTTCTCTTTAATCAGCTTATAGAAAGTAGGTAGAAGAAATAAAAGTAACAGAAGAAAAAGGAGTTGTTCAATTTTTTTTTTATTGTTGTTGCTATTATTTTAGGAAGTTATGTTCTGGGCTTTATGGAATCAGGACAGTTTGATATGATTGAAAGACAACAACTGTACAATGCAAAAAAAAGTATGCAGTTTATACATATTAATACTTCAGTTTCTAATAAAAGAGAAATTAAACCAATAAGATACCAAATAACTGTGGCTTATGAGTAAGTACTGTGGTGTTCTGACATAGTTTAATGGTCCCTAGCATTTAGTTTTGATGAACCAGAATACTTCACTCTATCTTTTTAGCTACTGTCATGGTTTAAAGCTGGGATGGCTGTTAAATTGATCACAAATGCTTTTTGTTAATCCATTCCCTCCCCAAAAAGGGAACGAGACTTACAGGTTGGAGAAGTTAAAAATGTAACTACAATAATAAGGTATAATAATAATAGGGAGAAAAAAATAATGAAATACATACAAATATATACAAAACCAGTATCAAACTCTCTCCACCCCAGTGGTGATCACATCACCCAGATGCTGCAGGGCAGTCTCTGCGAAAAGTCCTGGACTGTACTCAGCAGCAGACAGGAACTGGATTCAGGAATGCATGGAATGGGATCGAAGGCAGAAGAATCAGGCAGAGTCCTCCTTGAGTGCCAGCCATAGCAGAAGAGAGCTTGACCCTCATGATCCCTCAGCTTTATATCGGGTATGACACGTGTGGGATGCAATACTCCATTTGGTCAGTTTTGGGTCACCTGTCCAACCCTCTCCTCCCCACCGCAGGGTCGCAGGAGTGACCCCTTTTCTGCTTGTTCATTTCCGGTGCATAAGAAAGTCAGCAGAAGCAAGCAGTGACAGTGGTCTCCAGAGGAATAACTATAAGCAAGGGCCTTTCTGCATACCATTCCTACTGATGTTCCAGCACTAACTATAAGCACCGAGCCTTATCACTGCTAGAAGCAGCTACTGTCTGGAAAAACATGCAGTTAATTTCAGAGAGTGCAGCTTCTCAGAAGAGACTTAACTAAAAAGCGAAGTTACTAAAAGAAAATTGGTTCTGTCCTGGCCCAAACCAGGACAGCTACTTAGTTATATTCTCCAGAATACAAGCTTTCAAGGTTAATTATTGTATCTCATATCAAAGTATCCACTTCTCTTCATTCCCTTGCAATACTTCCAAATCACCTACAAGCAGGGTTTGGGATGTGGCGTGAGATATGGAATGTAGAAGTGGAGTACGGAATATTTTCAGACTTTTTCTTCTTTTAATGTGTGGAAGATAAGTACTGATTTCTGTCACACTTAATCTTTACTAATTCAGCTGTCTAAATATTTGTGCATATAGGCTAAAATAAAAACCTAGACTTCTTCCACAGACAATAAAGAGTTAGGTCCCTACAAGGTTGCTTCACACTAAGATTTTCATCCAGCTGTCTTAGAATAGGGTTAAATACCTTCTGCAGATACAACTCTCTCCAGTACCAGGAGAGTTGGGACTAGTTGGGACTAAACAGCTGCGTTTGCATTTGCATGATGAAGATGAATCACATCCTCAATCTGTTGGACTCTAATATATGCTTCTCATCTGTTTGTTTCACATAATTCTTGTACTGTATATTTTGTATTAGCTCCAAAAACATAAATTTAAGATAATATTTCAGTAGTTTAAACAGTATTTGCATAAAGTAGTAGTATATCAATATTGATGATATGGTTATTACTGTTGCTTTCTACTTTTCTTCATATTCATTTACTCCATAGTAATAAATTTAATGTTATTGATAGGTGAGTATGATATTAGCTATTTTGTTATATCATTAAGGACTGAACGAGTCAATATTTTCTTGCCTAGACTAGTACATTTTAATGACATTAATTTAAGGCTTCTTAACTAGTTCTTTTTCATCATTATAGACAGATTCCTCCTCATATTGGCAGATGAGCAATAAAACACATCTTTTTCTGGTTCTTTTATGTCCACAGGACTTAATTATGCAAAATTTTATTAATATGGTAACTATGATGCTTATTTTAGGATTTCCCATTGTATCTGTTAACAAGCCATCTGATAATTATCACTGATTTATACAATGCAATAAAGGAGTTTTATGACTCCATTACCTTCCTCTGGAGAAAGACATTAATTCTTACATTCTTCCTTTTTTTTTTCTTTTTTTTAAACAAAACTATGGGATAGTGTTCTTAGTCATCAGATGTAATTGATTTTATGATATTACTTTCATAGACATACTCTACTACATCTATTACTACACTAGCCATGCAGACTAGACCATCTAAAATGGCTGAAAATCACTGAGCTATCATGATGTATCTAATTCTATCTCCCAGTGCTGGTGTTCAAGATTTTCTTAAAATGGGACTGCCTTGTCAGAACTGCAAAGTAGATATAGCTTGAAATTCAGTGATGAGCACATAAGTGATTGTAGGTTTATCTTCTGTTCTTGATTCTAAGAATAAAATCAGTATTAGCCCCAGCTATATTTTTTATACACACAGTTTTCTATTCAGTAACTGCTTTTAATTAAAATGAAGGTGGTTATTGTGCATAGGATATAAAAGCGAGAAAGGAGCTTATTAACTTGAACTATTAAAGTCTTAGGATAATAGGCCTTAGAAATTCTTCAGCAGCTATCTTTTTTCTGATGTCTATGAAATTGTAAAACATGGCACAAATTGATAAAGCACAGTGTTATTGCCAGAATGTGTTGTGGTTTGCAAAGGAAATGAAGCTACTATGCAAAGATTTATAAGTATCATACATCAGTCTAGTTATTAAGGAGTTTGTCTTTTGAAGATATTTGTTTAACATGCTACAAAAAAGCACTCAGATTATAAACAACAATATAAACCATCCTCTGAAAAAATAAAGGCTTACTGAAATCATAAACAAGCAGTGGTATTCTTAGCTTTGTCAGCTTACTGAATAGCTGTTGACAATTACGTAAAAGTCAAGGAAGTGGCAAGAATATAAACTCTGTCACAGGCAAAAGAGAAGAGACTACGTATCTGGAAACAAACACTTACTGTTAGCCCAAGTAAAACCTAAATAAACCAGTCTCATCAAAATTCTACAGTTGTCATTTTTTCTGCTGCAGTAGTACTGACACTCACTATAGAGATTAAAGGGGAAAAGTCTCATTAGTATTACACTCAAAATTGTTGCAAAAGTCTTATAAGTATCATCTACCCCATTTCTTTTGTGTTATAATTCCCCTCCATGATCATTCTGAGTGCTAGATTTAATGGTGACAGCCTTTATCAGGTAGGGAGCTGGTGAGTGTCACGGTGAGTGTCACAATGAGTCCTCAGCATCCTGGTTTCTTTGATGGGGCAAATGTGGTGCCAGTGAAAATCCCCGTCCCTTACTCTTACATAAACATGGGCTTGTTTTTAAACATTCGGTTATCACAGTCTTCTTACCTCTCTCTAGTTCCCAGCTAAACTGTGAAAGACCAGACATTTCCTGGGACTCTGTAGTACAAAGGCTGTAGCTTTCACTAATAAATGGGGAAAAACTATCTGATTTAGTGGGTGACAGTGTTTAGGCTTCTTTTATCAAGATTCCATTAGAATATTAAATCTATATAGTTCATTATGAAGGACTGAAAGACTTAGGTGTTAAATGTATAGACTTTAAAAATTCTAAAATCTTTGCATAAAAGATTTTTTTTCCTTTTTAAAAGTAAAAAACGTTCGTCTTTTAAGAAAAGTATTTGGGCATACTTGTCATTGTCCATAGTTTCTAGAAGTCAAATCCCTCATGTAATAAAGCCCTCAGGATGTAGCATGCTAGTGCAGCTGATATGCAGGGCACTGTTGTTAAGAGTTCAGTCTAACAGTGGGAAAATTTTATTATTCAACCTGAGAAGAGATAAAGGCAAAAAGATTGACATTTGAGGAGTATAATCAGAGAGACTGAGAAGAATTGCAGCTAGACCATAGCTGTGATCTGGCTCTAAAAATGTTTAAGAATCTTTTGTCTATAGAAAATTGCTCATTCAGTCAAGTCTTCAGGGATTAGAGCAAGGTATCAAATTAAATTTGCTTTTTTTATAGAGGTTTCAACCCTCCCTTCATGTCTGGACATTTAAATCTCAGCATGGCACTAAATGTTCTTTTTGTATTATAAAGTGAATGGGAGCTCTTTAAAGAAACTGCCAGACTTTTATTTTGGTTTGACAGAACAGTTATATCATTACATGAACCAAGAGGATTTTATAGCTACTAAATTTGATTCTGAGTTGTTACTTGTTAGCTTGACGCCCCTAGCTACCTTAGACACATTTTTGTGGTTTAACCATTCATTAATATCAGAACATATTTCACATCATCTTTCAAATAAATTCTTATTCTCATTTACACAGGATCACATAATAAAGGTTACTTAGATTTGCCATGAAGCAAAAAGACACTGTGGCAATGTGGAACCCACAACACAGCAATTTTTTTTTTTTTAAATGGCCATTATGTGAGATGCATTATAGACCTTGGTGGATCATTCACATGGCCAATCATTCTTATATGAAAAACAAAAAGAAACTTCTCTCATTTTCGTTTTCATTTTCATTTTCATTTTCTTTTATTCTTCAGTGTCTAAACTCTCTGCCAAGAACTCTCAACACTTTTCTTCTTCTTGTAGGTAGCTATTGTTCAGTGGTCATTCTTGCTTAACCTTTATACAAGAGAAAGGCTTTACTTTGCTTCTCGTTTTAAGTGATTGTGCATGACATAAAAGCTTCACAGATTTTTTTTTTGTTTAAACTCTGTTTGAGAAAGCTCAGATGTTTTCTAGCCCTACTTTTATCCTCTTCCTCCTCCCGTTTACACACAATCCTTCCTAAGCTAAAACACAGCAATACTTCCCATATATGCATTTATATTTATATAGAAATATAGTGTACAATTAAAACAGAATTTAATCTTCATGTTTTATTTAGTTAATCTGTGAAATACCCTAAAGTCTGTGTGATTATAGGCTTATCTGCAAAAATATAATTTCTTCTCGGAAGAGATAGCAAATTCAAATTCTGATTGTCTGCTTCTTGCATCTGCAAATCAGCTTCTCTGCACTTCTTTCTCCCCTCCTATTCCTTAAAGATATGACTCATTCTGCCACAGAGTGTTTCAATATGACAGGAGTGTCTCATACTTATACAATTGTACTTTTGTCATGAAAATACAACTTCAGCTGTCATGTGATCTGCTTTGTACCTTGCTATATTACCTTTTTTCTGAATTGTACACCTTTACTCAGAATTATAGATACTTACGTTTTATTCTGCCTCAGCAAGTTTTCTTCTTTCCAGAACTATTTAAAGAGGCTGGAAATGACATTTTACTGTTTTTCCCAGTCCAAGCATCTTCTTAATATCCTGTATACCAAATATAAGTATTAATTTTTTTTTTTTTAAATTGAGGTACTGGACAAAAGCAGAAGGGGATATTACATTGGCATAAATATGTGTTCTGTTCGCTAAGATTTTGCTAAAACATTATTAATAGAAAAATATTT
>VZSC01002400.1:136345-148039 GCA_013398225.1 Steatornis caripensis | reverse complement strand
CACAATTTTCTAAAATGTTTTAATATTTTAATGGTCCTACATATAATTCATATTCTACTGTATATCTATTTCTTGATACTGTAAATCTAAAATAGATGTCCGTAATCTGCTGAATGTGTATGGTTCACATTCAGATCTGAACAAAGTGATGGAGTCCATTTCAGTTTGGTTTTTTTTTTTCTCTAAAGTCATCAGCTTTATATTATTTTATATCAACTGTCAGTTATGGAACTCCATGCATTGCTTCTGCAATTATTTAGATTCTCAGCAGCTTTTTTATAGTACTACAACATTCTAGTGGATATGGTCCACTAGAAGGTTTGACTCTTCTTTCTTTCTTTTTAAATGCTTGGATTAATTCTATGTTTACCAGTAGTATTACTAACATGAATCTTTTCATAAATTTTTGTTTTATAATATGTTCTGTCTTCTTGGTTTGCAGATGAATGACACTTAACTAAAAGAGAAATCTTCCCTCTCCTCCCCTCCCCTTCTCTCTGGGATCCCATGATAGGACACATGGCAATGGTTCAAAGTTGCAACAGGGGAGGTTCAGACTGGACATTAGGAAGCAGTTCTTTACTGAGAGGGTGGTCAAACACTGGAACAGGCTTGCTGGAGAGGTGATCGATGTCCCAAGCCTGCCAGTGTTTAAGAGGCATTTGGACAATACCCTGAGTAACATCCTTTAACATTTGGTCAGCCCTGAATAGATCAGGCAACTTGGACTACATGATCTTCATGATCTTTGTAGGTCCCTCCCAACTGAACTATTCTATTCTATTCTATTCTATTCTATTCTATTCTATTCTATTCTATTCTATTCTATTCTTCCATTCTATTCAATTTTCAATTCCCTTCCATTCCATGTCATTCCATTCCATGCTAAGATAACATACAGAGAAAAACTGATCCTTAGTGATCAGATTAGAAATCTATCTGTTCAGTAAAGGTCTTGTTTGGTTGAGTTTTATTTGTTTGTTTTTGAGTTTGTTTGGGGTTTTGTTTCTTCTTTTAACAATACCTTCTCTCTTTTGATCAGTTTTTAATTCACATTTGCATTATTAGTTTCTTTATCAAAATGTCATGCAGTATCTACCTATATGTTTTATAAAAAATTGATGTATTAATATCAACCTGAGGTGAAATAAGGACTTTTATTATCTTCTGTTGTTCCTGCATACTTTAGGGGGAAAAATGCACTTCTTTCTTGTAATTTTCTTTTCACAGAATCATAGAATCACAGAATGGTAGATGTTGGAAGGGACCTCTGGAGATCACCTAGTCCAAATCCCCTGCTAAATCAGGTGGACCTAGAGTACATTGCACAGGAGCACATCCAGGCAGGTTTTGAATATCTCCAGAGAAGGAGACTCCACAACCTCTCTGGGCAGCCTCTCACAGTGCTCTGTTACCCTCACAGTAAAGAAGTTCCTCCTCATGTTCAGGTGGAACTTCCTGTGCTCCAGTTTGTGCCCGTTGCCCCTTGTCCTGTCACTGGGCACCACTGAAAAGAGTCTGGCCTCATCCTCTTGACACCCGCCCTTTAGACATTGATAAGCATTGGCGAGATCCCCTCTCAGTCTTCTCTTCTCCAGGCCAAACAGACCCAGGTTTCTCAGCCTTTCATCATAAGAGAGATGCTCTTGTCCCCTAATCATCTTTGTTGTCCTTTGTTTTCTTCATTTAAGATCCAAATCTTTTTGTTGCAAAAAATGCAGAAGTGAGTTTCTTTCATTTTAAATAACTATGTAAAACTCTTTCACAAATAACTTGATATCTTTTGATTATTTAATCTGAAAATTTAATACAAAGATGAACTAATCCTTACTGAAGACAACTGTAGGACATCGTGTTTATGCATGTGTATATATATATATATACACACATATACACACAGATATGAATATCTATATGGTTAGACAGAGACTTACAGAATGTGATTTATCTACATCCAGCTTTAATGGCACATCAGAACAGCAGTTCAACAGGTACTCACAAGGTATTATAAGCATACATTCCTACAGCTAAATATAATAGTTTATTGATTTTTGATTCATCAAATGCGTAGCACTGGTACTTATATTTCTATCACAATGAATTGTAAAGTACCAATCTCATTCATTTGAATAGGAACTGTTAATCCAGCAGTATGTTATGCATAANAGAATGGTAGATGTTGGAAGGGACCTCTGGAGATCACCTAGTCCAAATCCCCTGCTAAATCAGGTGGACCTAGAGTACATTGCACAGGAGCACATCCAGGCAGGTTTTGAATATCTCCAGAGAAGGAGACTCCACAACCTCTCTGGGCAGCCTCTCACAGTGCTCTGTTACCCTCACAGTAAAGAAGTTCCTCCTCATGTTCAGGTGGAACTTCCTGTGCTCCAGTTTGTGCCCGTTGCCCCTTGTCCTGTCACTGGGCACCACTGAAAAGAGTCTGGCCTCATCCTCTTGACACCCGCCCTTTAGACATTGATAAGCATTGGCGAGATCCCCTCTCAGTCTTCTCTTCTCCAGGCCAAACAGACCCAGGTTTCTCAGCCTTTCATCATAAGAGAGATGCTCTTGTCCCCTAATCATCTTTGTTGTCCTTTGTTTTCTTCATTTAAGATCCAAATCTTTTTGTTGCAAAAAATGCAGAAGTGAGTTTCTTTCATTTTAAATAACTATGTAAAACTCTTTCACAAATAACTTGATATCTTTTGATTATTTAATCTGAAAATTTAATACAAAGATGAACTAATCCTTACTGAAGACAACTGTAGGACATCGTGTTTATGCATGTGTATATATATATATATACACACATATACACACAGATATGAATATCTATATGGTTAGACAGAGACTTACAGAATGTGATTTATCTACATCCAGCTTTAATGGCACATCAGAACAGCAGTTCAACAGGTACTCACAAGGTATTATAAGCATACATTCCTACAGCTAAATATAATAGTTTATTGATTTTTGATTCATCAAATGCGTAGCACTGGTACTTATATTTCTATCACAATGAATTGTAAAGTACCAATCTCATTCATTTGAATAGGAACTGTTAATCCAGCAGTATGTTATGCATAACATTTGCAGAACATTATAGATGGATAATTTTCTGAACAATTATGTGTGATGTTCGAGAAAGATTAAATGCATAAAAAGTAAGCCATGTAAGCAGCTCACTGCAATAATGACAAAAATATAACATTTTAGGATGAATTTTCAAAGAAGTATAGCATTTGTTTATTTTGGGCTTCAAAAATCTCATTAAAATTATCTGTTACTGAGGAATGAAAGACTGGCACAGAATCAATAATTATTCCGAGAATGTAAAGACCTCTACCACAGTGAATTCTGACAAAAGACATTTGGGCTGTTTAACATATGCATGCTTTGAAAACTCTAGTAAAGACAAGGAATTAGAATTTTAAATATAGTTTTCAGAATTCACACTTTTTCTGATGTTCTGATATCTGACTGCTCAGAAAAAGTGGCTAGGCAGCTTAATGTTAAGTAAGATTTCAGGAAACAACAGGGACTTCTTTGATTGTAAGATCCCTTTTTGTAGAGATGTCACAAACCAGAAGTATGGCATTTTCAGCCTCTTATGCAGAATCTGTATCTCCAGGCATAGCTAATTAACAGAAAAATAAGTCATCCCAAAATGCTACAACTAATACAGAGGACTGAAAAGCAAGAGAACATGGGGAAGTGTATCACAATTGTATGAGATACAGTTGTAGACAAGGAAAGGAAAAGGAAAGGAAGAGTCAAATACATCAGTCTTATGTTTGACCTATTCAAAGTGATGTCTTAGTTTTGGGGTTTTAGTTGGGGCTGTGTTATGATCAGTCTAAACCAGGGATTTGGATCAGTAAATCTGATCTTATTTAAGGTGAAATGAAGGATATCTCACGCAATACCCATTCATAACTATTTAGAGGCTCTTAGGGTGAGAATTCTTCTCAAATAATTTTAATATCATGGAATTGTTTGGGTTGGACAGGACCTTAAAGATCATCTAGTTCCAAACCCCTTGCCATGGGCAGGGACACCTTCCACTAGAGCCCTATCCAACCTGGTCTTGAACACTTTCAGGGAGGGGGCATTCACAACTTCTCTGGGCAACTTCTCCCAGTGCTTCACCACCCTCTTCATGAAGAATTTCTTCCTAATATCTAATCTAAATCTACTCTTTCAGTTTAAAACCATTCCCCCTCCTCCTATCACTACATGCCCTTGTAAAAAGTACCTCTCCAGCTCTCTTGTAGGGTCCCTTCAGGTACTGGAAGGCTGCTACAAGGACTTCCTGGAGCCTTCTCTTCTGCAGACTGAGCTACCCCATCTCTCTCAGCCTGTCTTCACAAGAGGGGCATGCCAGGCCCTTGATCATCTTTGTGGTCCTCCTCTGGACTTGCTCCAACAGATACATGTCCTTATGTTGGGGGCCCCAGAGCTGAATGCAGTACTCCAGGTGGCGTCTCACCAGAGTGGAGTAGAGGGATAGAATCACTTCCCTCGGCCTGCTGGTCAACAACTTATGTTTTTTCTGTTTCAACTGGTCACCTCCATTTCACTTCATATTTCATAACGGAGACTTAGAATGTACAGTTCAACTCTTCCTAAAGATGAGTTAAATGATTTTTTCAAGTAGTTGTTTTGTTTCTACAGTTTAAAGGAGAATATGCATAATTTACCTTTATGCAGGTAATAAGTTAGCTGAGATAAATTTTCTCTCTAATGGTTTCATTTGGCAGAAAAAATGTTGCTCCATTTATGTTGCCATAAATAATTGGTGTAAGGATTATTCATTTAAGGCACGTAAAAATGGTAAAGAAAGATCTTAGGACTTAATACGTAGAAATTTGAAGAAGCATAAAAGATCATCAGATCCCTGACTTTACCACAGCATAGGATTCACTCCTGAGAGCTGTGGTACAGTGCTTCTACTACATAAGGACAGACCTGAAGTTGCAAAATAACTCCTAAGCTCTTATGCTGTCTACCATACCAGTTAAGAATATTCTCTCCAAAAAATCACATTTAAATTATTCTTAAAAACCAGATCATTCTCTACAAATATAAGTATACTGGTCTTTAATCACAAAAACTACATTCACATGGCAAAATACTTTTGAATCATTCTACTGTTATACCTTACCGTTCCAAAATCACTGGAAAAAAACCCCAACAAACAAACAAAAAACCCCAGTGACAAAAATACCATAGAATTAAAGGCAGGTAATATTTCTGCTGAAGAAATTTCTTGCTTAAAAAAAAGATATTAAATGACTGAGAAAAGGTTCAAATCCCATTCATGTAGAACAATATCAAATAAACAAAATGGAGAAAAATATCTTTAGTCTTTTTATTTGACAAATTATTTCAAAAAATATTAGATTTTAGGATATCATCTCTATTTCACACACAGCTTAACACCAGTTAATAACTTGTCACACAGTAAAACCAGTTTCAGTAAAAATATTATCTTGGTATTCTCCTGACTAAGCTGTTGTCACTGCCATTTCATTGTTTTTGGATTAAATCAGTTCTTAAAGACATGCCTTGATAAAAAGGGCATCAAATTTCTGTATGGTTATTTGACAGTTACATATACCCTTATTGAATGTCTTTCCTTTCTATTTCCCCTCTGGTAATGTACAACATATAATATGGGTATAGAATTTATAAAACATACCATAACCTGCATAAATTAAAAAATGCTAGCATGTAAAGAGTTATAGAATGTTATTTCCATTTTTATTAGTATTTCTTCAAACTTATATGCCAGAGGATTTTTGAGACATAAAGACTTTTACACCCCATATTTTTCTTCTGCTTCTATAGTACTATTTTATTGTAATTGATAATCCATCCTTTGATATACTCTAAAATGTCTTTGCATATGTAAGGATTATCAATTCAAATGTAAATTAAACACCTAACATATTTTTGATGACCTAATGTTAACATATTCGAAATATTACCAAAGCACAAGAAATAAACACTCTTTCTCTTTTGGAGATGACCTGCCACAGGAAATAATTAGTTGCTGTATCAGTAGAATTGTTCACTGTATTTAAACACAATCAACAGAACATCAGAAGGTGACAGGAGATGGAAAGACAGTACTCTTTTTTTATTTTCCACAAGGGAGGCATCATGTGTTCTTTCCCTTTTCGTTATGCGCTTTCTGATAGACTGGCATTTGGCTGCTTTCAGAGATGAGATGCTGATCTAACACAGTACTTTTGACCTTTTTTATTTATTTGTTTTTTCAGGAAAAAATGTACAGGTCAGGAACTGGAAATATCTCAGGCATTAATATGGTCTGAAAGCTTCTGAGGAGTGTCAGAGGAGAATACTTGCTGAACAGCCTAGGAGTCTGACTGAGGTGAAGAAAGCAAAAACTGTGGAATCTTAGGTTTTACACCAAGAGAGTTTCAGGATACTTATTTAAATAGTAATGACTTAGAACATATTTAGGGCAAAACCAGAGAAAAATATTATTAAACTCAAAACTTTTGTTCATGAATGTCCTAATTCTGACTGAAAGATTGACACATTGAATGGCATGATCGCTAGAAAAAGCATAGACATGTTCAAAAGTTTTTTAGATTTTGTGGGGTTTTTTTCAGTCTCATTCTTAAAACAATTTCCAACAGCTATACTTTTTGGCTATCTGCTCAACTGTATGTGAAATTTGTCCTTCAAATTTCAAAGACACACACTGCATCTTTGCAAAATACTATCAGAATTAATCTTCTGCATGTATACAAAACAAAAAGTCACATTGTCTAAAAAGAATTTTCTCATTTTTATGTCTTCTAGATTTTAAGCATTTTTTAAATCTACAAAACTCTGTGCAGCATTCTCTGAAAACTTGCATTAAAAAATATGGTTTTAATTCCCTGAAAATACATCATACATGCAAATACAGTTAAGACTAGAACTCATTGCACATCTTCAAGGTTTGTAAATTCCTCTTGTTGTTCTGCATTATTGTTCCATTTCTATGCTGGGAAAGTTAGGTTTGATTTTATGTCTTATACAAAATCTTATGGTAACTGTTCTCATTTCTGAAGTTCCTGAGATGAGTTTCAGTGCTCAAAGGATAAAAGAAAGAAATCATTTGTTTTTTACAAAATACAGTTCAAAAGATCTAAGGACCTATCCCTAACCTAAATTATATCTAAACTGGACCTTTGTGTTATATCTGGTTTTTGAGTAAGTACTGACATATTATCTCTAGCAGACAGTCCAAATTCCATTTTGTCCATCCCTCCTTCTCTCCCTCCCTCCCTTTGTCTGTATATCCCCCAATCTTACCTTTATTTCCTTTCCAGAAATCCTAAACTGGTGATACTAATAGGAATAATCATAATCATAATGTTGTATAAAAAAATTAATATAGCTTGTAGAAAAGTATCATCATCATGCTCCTTCTCCTTTTTCAGTTCAGCCAAAGCAGAATGCTACAAGTGTTAAGGACATTTATCAAGACAATCTGCAGCTGGTGCATTTTTATATCCTTTTCTGTTTGAGCTCAGCCAAGGAACAGAATTTACTTAGAAAAGTAGAAAAGCCTGATAAATCAAGCTAGACTCTTTTGCAATGTATTTCAGTATTTAATCCACCATCAGCAAGCTTATACACCATCCAATTTTCTCCCCCTTGACTGCTCTAACAGCAGAATTTACACAAAGCACAGGGCATAAATTTTACTCTATTGACATTCTCCAGCAGATTTTGTGTCCAGAGTTTTACAGCCCGCTGAAACAATGGGGTTTACAGAGGAAACAATGCTTCCTATAAAAAATACAGAAACCACCCATGTAATATTTTTTTATCACCAAAGTATTTTATTTTATTTTATTAGTTGCATTGGTTAATAAGTCACAGCTATAAAATTTAAGTGTATGTTTATCTACATGTGAACAGAACTTCTAGCTCTGTTTTCAGGAGCATAGAGGAAATGAAAATAATAAATAAACATGAACATATTAAATAAGACAGGTACAAGGACTACAACCATGAAAGGTCTTTGGTATCTATGTCAGGACATAGATGGAGTCAAGTTGATCTTCTTAGGAGCTGTTTCCAAGAAAGTATTTGCAAAACTTGTCTAATTTATTCTGATAGAATTAATCATAAAATTTGCTTGTGGAAGGCATCTTTTAGAACACCATTACTACCAGTCCCAAGTATTGCTGCTATGCCCAGTAAAGCTTGAAAAGATATAAAGCGTAACAGAGAAACAGCTATAAATGAGATTGACTATATGTTGGCATCCATGAAAAGCAGCCAGGCTTATGGCCAGTCAGTAACTTGTATTAAAATGTACACACTGAGTTGTGGAATCACAATTAAGTATCTGAAAAACTTTTCTGTTGCCTTTGTTATATAGGAAATACAGGATATAATCACCATCTCATGCCCTTAAGGGACAGAAAGGGATTGTATTCTACTACATTCTTTTCAATGAGATATTCGTGTCACACATCTACCAGAATCAGTTTTCTGATTTATTTTTTCAAGCATCTATTTCTTTATATTCTATAAGGAAAGCAACAGAAGCAATCAGATTCTAGAACAGTTCACACTTTTGTTTCTTCGTTCATGATGCTGAAGTAAGAAGACCAAAATGCTACTTAGACTTTAGCTTCTATTGTTCTGATAAAGCACAGGGTAAATAGCAGTGATGTTCATTTTGGTGTTTTAATAAAAACCCCTCAATATTCCAACAGAAATTCTGGTGATTTTGAAGCGGCGACACAATGCAACTGATGATCAAGAGAGTTCTATCATACCTCTTCCTGTGAAAAATATTTTCCACCAGGGATGCATCTAGATGCCTATCTTGTTTGTACTATTTTATATAATGGTGCATTTTGCAATATTTAAATACGTAGTTGGGTTGGTTCCTGAAAAGTCTTTTAAATTTTGTTTTCTGATTTTGCACTGCTATGGTATAAGTGCATTATTATCTTTCACAGCTCAAATATGAGATTGAAAATGTCCTCATGGTGAATGTTTTGATCTTTGAAAAGACAAATAAATCTCCTATACTCTCTAAGTAGTTCTCTCTAACTTTTACAACTCTGTACAGACACTATGTAATTTTTCTCAGTAGCTGAAATGGTCAGTGCAGTTATATTAGCGTTTAAGTATCCTATGTTTTTGCCAGAAATGATTAGCATGTCAATGTGATAATGCACAATTAACAATTCAAATTATCATATTTAATGCCTTTCATGTATTTGTAACTGTCATTGATTGTTTCAGCACCTTAGTTTTAATTAAAAATAAAAAATTGAAGAATGTAGTGTTTTCAGATAAAATATTTAGTTTGTTACGAATTACAATATCCACTGGGAAATAACAATTTATTAAGCTGCCCTAATTGCCTTACAGAGTCTCTGTAAAAAAATTAAGTTTCATAAAATTCATTCCAGCTATTCAAGAAAATAAAAAAACAGCATGTATTGAATTAGTTTATTCAGTGTAGCCATTTTTAGCAGTCTAGCAGAAAGTAATGGGATCATTAAAACTAAATTCTCCTCTCCTGTATGCACAATGGAGTACTTATTATCTATTCTGCTCTTCTTCCTCACAAAGAACTCTCATTTCTGGCACTGGTGTTTCTACATATGCAGGAAGATCAGAACAGGCCTACGAATCTGTTCTGTTCACAGGAAAAAGGAAAATTTAGTCAGAAGACACTAAAAAAAAGATTGAGAGTGCATTTTTCTTTTAGCCACTGAATGGAGTGCCAGCTGATACCTGTGGGAGATTCACAAAAAGATTGAGAATAAACAGTGGGGACTGTATGTTCCTTAATTTCCATGACAAAAATTCTTGCATTTTTGTCTGCCTCAGAGATTTTTATCGTTGCCTGTTGTTGTAAAAGGTAAGGTTTGCCTGATTCTCCTTTCCTTAGATACTTAGTGGTGCTGTATCCTTGACTCAGCTTATTACCATTAAACACTAAGCCAGGATGGACCCCGGGATGGGAAATACTGTCCTAATTTCTCAGACATTGTGCATGTGTCTGAACTGAGGGATTCAGGGATGTTTCCCTGTTGCTTGAGCCACAACTACACATCTTCAGCACACATGAGATCTGGAAGCACATGTTTCTCCCTTCTTGCCCTTATTTTTACTAAGACAAAAAACACTGTATGAGCAGGGAAAAACCTATGGTGCTTTCCAGCAGGTTGCCTGGGCTTGCTCATCGGCAGACCACATATCTTGGCCATATCGTAGTGTAAGTTAGACACAGACCATGTTTTCTAGTTTCTTAAAGGAAGATGCACACAGATGTCTGAGGCTTCTGTAACATTTCTTAAGCATTTTGCAATACCTAATAACAGCAACTAAACTTTCCAAACACGTAGGTCTCTTCTGTATAAATAATGATGTGTGATGTGATCAGCCCTGTATATTTCTCACAGAGTACAGAACTGACTTTGTAACAGAGGAAGACAGATTTTCAAAGCTTAGTATAGTTCTTCCAGCCTTTTGTTTGCTTTTGTTAACGTGTCAACTGCTGCAACATATTCGAGGATTATGTACTTCCTTGAAGAAATGCACATAAAACTAAAATCTTTTTATATTCAAGATTTTGTTTGAAACTTTAAATTTCAGCATTTACTTTTGGATCACTGTATGTTCCTTTCAATTACAACTGGTTTATAGAAAGTAAATACTGTTTCATTCATAATCAAGAATGTTGTGGCTTATTTAGAACTTTAACATTAATTTTCTCATGTGTTGGGTCCGTGTGGCAGGGCTTTGGTAGCAGGGGAAGGGGCTACATGGGTGGATGCCCCCTGTAAGAAGCTGCTCAAAGATCCAGAAGCTGCTCGAATACCCCCAGCTCCAAGTTGGCCCCGCTTTAGGCTGAGGCCAGGCCATTTAGTGGCAATAGATGTGCCTCTGTGATAACTTATTTAAGAAGAGGTCAGGACAAAGAAGCGGCTGATAAGACCTGCAGCAGAGGGAGGAGGGGGATGTGAGAGAAACACCTCTGCAGACACCTGGAGCCAATGACAAAGGAGGGGAAGGAGGCAGCCGGAGAAGAGTTTGCCAAAGAACCCGGGGTGAGAGGGCAGGCTGAGCCCCTGCTGCCCATGGAGGATTGTGGTGGAGATGCCCATAAGGACTGTGGTGGAGCAGAGATAGATCTGCAGCCTGTGGAGAATCCCATGCTGGGGGAGATGCCTGCTCCCAAAGAAGGCTGCAAGTCTGTGGGCAGCCTGTGCTAGGTCTGTGTATTCCGAGGGGGAAAGAGCGGAAGAGACAATCTTTGATGAACTGACTGCACCCGCAATTCCCCATCCCCCTGCACTGCTGAGGCAGGAGGAGGTAGAGACATCAGGCATAAGGTGACTCCAGCCCAGGAAGAAGGGAAGGATTGGGGAGTGTTGGGAAAGGTGTTTGGTTTTAAGATCTGACTTTTGTGTCTCCTTATCATAAAATCACAGAATCACAGGATCACAGGGGTTGGAAGGGACCTCTGGACATCAAGTAGTCCAACCTCCCTACTAAAGCAGGTGGTCCTAGAGCAGGTTGCACAGGATTGTGCCCAGGTGGGTTTTGAATATCTCCAGAGAAGGTTCACCATAAGCCAGCAATGTGCCCTTGTGGCCAAGAAGGCCAATGACATCCTAGAGTGCATTAAGAAGAGTG
>VZSC01002400.1:119495-136226 GCA_013398225.1 Steatornis caripensis | reverse complement strand
TCAATGCTTGTAAATATCTAAAGGGTGGATATCAAGAGGATGGGGCCAGACTCTTTTCAGTGGTGCCCAGCTACAGGACAAGAGGCAATGGGCACAAAGTGGAGCACAGGAAGTTCCACCTGAACAACAGGAAGAGCTTCTTTACTGTGAGGGTAACAGAGCACTGCAAGAGACTGTCAAGAGAGGTTGTGGAGCCTCCTTCTCTGGAAATATTCAAAACCAGTCCGGATGCGTTCCTGTGCAGCGTGCTCTAGGCACACCTGATTTAGCAGGAGGGGCCGACTAGGTCATCACCAGAGGTCCCTTCCAACCCCTACCATTCTGTGATTCTGTGTGTGTTTCTGCCATAAGGAGTAGGAAAAGAGTGTTTTCCTAATAGTGTAAGTTTTTACATTATAAAAATGTATATGTATGATATAGCTTCCAGGTAATTATTATATATTATTTTATTATATTATATTTCATTTTCATGCTACTTGCAATGTAATTAACAAGTTCTACACTTTTTTTTTTTTTGAAATTTTTGTGGTCATTTCAGTTTATTTTTCTTATGCATGTTCTGTTTAATTTATAATTTTCTGGTGGTAAGGATTTTTCTCCAAGTGTTTTCCTCA
Source organism: Steatornis caripensis (assembly GCA_013398225.1). Taxonomy (NCBI): domain Eukaryota; kingdom Metazoa; phylum Chordata; class Aves; order Caprimulgiformes; family Steatornithidae; genus Steatornis; species Steatornis caripensis. The sequence continues at coordinate 135,612 of VZSC01002400.1, read as the reverse complement.
GTTTAAAATGTTAATAACAAAGCAGAAACAATAACACTTTTCAAACTATCACACTATGGGTTTTCTGATTAATCCAGTATTGCACTATATTTAATTTTATGATACTACAGCAAAATCATTGCACGTTTTGTATATAACTATTGTGGATCGCATCTTCTTTATAAATACTATTACCAAACTCTTATATTATTCTTTAGAATACTTCAACTTTCTAAAGCTATTCAGCACTATTAGGAACCAAAAATGAAAGCATTTACATTATTTTGCAGTTGGATAAATTAAGGAAGAATTAGCTAACAGATCATTTTTGTTGAGGGTTTCTCTTTGAACTTAAACATGAATTGTTCACTCCAGTTTGCAGTCTCTCTCTGGTCTTACCTGGCCAGTTTGGCTGCACGGACACAGTTACAGCAGAACACACATAAAATGGTACTAAATACCTTGCTGCTGAAGTATTCATCTAGAATGCACCTGCTCTGGTCTCAGTTCCTTTGTGCTGAGCCAGACAAGAAAGTTAAGTTTCTCTTTTTGTAGACAGATGTTTTTACTATTAAGATAGTGATGCGCAACCTGAATAATTTCTTTTTCTTTCCTGTCTTTGTATGAGTCCTGTTCAGGTAAACTATCAATGCTTAGATATAGGGATAGCAACTTTCAGACTTCAAAAATACTTAGTAAAAACATGGAAGAGTATTTATGTAGTCACCGAATTTCATGGATCTATGTGTTCACCAGGAAATGTAAGTGTACATAGGGCACAAGCCCTTGCTTCCTGAGGTATGATCATCACTGAAATAGGTCAGAAGTGTTGCAAACAAAAAGCACTTATTTCAACAGGAAATAAAACAGTCAGTACAGTAAACTCATTCAGGTGTAGATATTTACTGTTGACTTCTAAACTTAGCTGAGATTAGTCCTACCCACTATCTTTGGTAGGATTTTCACTTGTACTCAGAAATATAATTTTTTCTCTTGTTGTCTATTGGAAACAGCATGTAGTGTAAGTTAGCTTCTTTCCTTCTACAGTCAACTGGGAGAAGGACATCTTGAAAAACTAACTTATCCTGGATTATGCATTAAATCACTTTCTAAAGCCATGTCCTTTTATCTACAATAGGAGCACCATACATAGCTATGTTTGATGGCAACGATCGAAAGTAAAACTTTCAGATAATTAAAGTTAAGTGAGATGAAGCTCACCTTAGAATTATAAGGACTAGTTTGATTCTTGAACTTAAATACTGAGTACTGACAGGCATTACAGAAACCACTTAGACAAACATGCACAAAAATCTTACAAATCTACCATCTTACCATACAAATATACCCATATGCTGTGATGTGTATCTTCTCTTCCTGGTTATCTAGCATTTTGTTAGTCTTAAGAAGTCATGTCTTTAACTGTTTTGTACTCTGAGAAATTGATCAGATTTTAAAACGTGAAATTTTCTGTTCTGATGGCTTCCTACATGATCCAGTCTCCCAAATCTGTACAACTAGACAGTTGCACTAAGAATGCTTTTTGTTGTCTGTTTGAGCTTTTTAGTTCTGGGGGATTTTTTTTTTATTATTATAAATAGCACAGATGCAACAAAAAAAAATACGCAGCACATTTTATATAGCGGAGAAAGCATTCCTGTTTTCTTTTAGAACCTGACCTACTAGAGATGTTGAGTCTGACCTGATAGAAAACATTAGTTCAATTTCCCACAAGCAGTGAAAAGGAACAAAATGGTATAGTCATTCCCACTTACGGTTCACTACCTGTAATAGTGGATGTGTCCTGTAATGGTGAAAAAAAAATTTAAAAAATGGAAAATAATACAGAGGTCAAAGGAATTCAGGCATTAGTGTATCTTGTGTGTAAAATGTAGAGTGTTGTTTTACCTAACAACTAATTACAAGCTGAAAACTTCAGATATACAATATGCGATGTTATCACAGGAGAAAGATAAACATAATTTGGTGAAATAGTCTGCACTGGCAAAGAAATTGTGAATTAGAAAAGCTATCGTTACTATAGCTATTGAGTTGTCAAGTATAATAAGCAAGGATTTTAGAAGAGAAGCGAAAGAAAAATATCCCAAAAGTTGAAGAAAGAGAGAGTGATTTATTTTAAGTGGGTTGGTTTGTTTTTTTTTTTTTTTGGAGACATCATCTCAGAAAGTCTGGAAGAACAGAAGTTGGTTCTGTGTCACTTAGTTTTTTTGTGAAAAAACAGTAAGGATGCTGGGAGTTACTCATCCAAGATAACTGAATGTCTAATTGAAGTGTTCAGAATTTATCTCAGAAACTCCACTCCAGTTTGTTGTAAGCACTTAGTGTGAGATTTGCCATAAATTTAGTGTTTAAAATAGCTCATTTTCAAGTCATTTGGAATTTGTTTATTCTTCTTCTCTAAATATACCTGACCATGTCATATGGCACATTTAGAATTAGGTCTTATCTTCGGTGTCCATCTAACCTGAAATAATTTTAACTATTGCTACCATTTCTAGTTTTCTCTTTTGATCTTTGAAGTATATTAGCCAAGCCAATTAATTGCCTTGCCTTTCTCTCTCTTTCTGTCTCTCAAAAAGCCTCAAAGCAAAACCAAAACAACAAAAACACACACACACACACAAAAACAAACGCACAAAAAGACAATCCTCTGAAAAAACAGACATACTTGTAGATTCTGTTCTCGGAGATATTAATAAAAAGAAATTCACATTAAAAGAAAGTGCATGGAAAGTCAAATATAACCATGCACAGGGTAATCTGTGTAGTATTCTGTTTGTAACATGGAAAGAAACAATACCTGTACTGACAATTCTTTTCTATAAGTCCACTCAAAAAAGTTAAAGAATTTGCATGAACTAGTATCTTAAAGGAAAATTACAATTATAAGCATTCTCACAAATTCATTACAAGTCATGGATCACAAGAAGTGAATGTGTGCTGCCCCTCAGGCTTGATGCATTCCTGGTGTTGTGTTGTAAAATAGCCCACAACTCTACTGATTGAAAATAAAAGAGTCACCATGGATCACAAATCCTCTATTTCTTTGTGCAGAGGAATTCTTGAAGAGAGTACTGATTAATTTCAGAGCACTCGGAATATATTTCTTAATTGTGTCAATGTGTCATTAAGTGAAACCTAGTCCCTTGACCAAACTATCTGGAATATAACCTTTCTTTTGGTGATATATTTCTTGTGCTTTTATGCTCACCAAATTGAGTTCTGTTCACAAATTTAATTAGTCTGCTTTCTCGACTTTGTTGGTTTTATTGATCATGATCATGGTCTCCAAAAAAATAAGAGAATAAAAGAATGAAAGCAGAAAAAATATTAAAAAATAAAATATTTGAACACAAGAGTTCTAGACTCTGAGAAAAATAATATGAAGAGAAAAATTACTGGATTTTGGGATGCTTTTCTCATTATATAAGTTAACAGATATTAGATCAGTGGAAAAACAAATACAGATTTTTCAGTGCAGAACAAAATTATAGCACTTAAGTTACTTGCATATAAAGATTTATTTTAATATGGTCTAATAGATTGTACAAAACCCAAAGGATTTATGTGTGTTAAATCGAGATAATGGTTATTACATGGCAAATAGACAACTAAATGACTACAGAAAACTAACGATCGATAGAATCCATAAATTAAATACAATCTGTAGAAGAAAATATTATAGGACAGTGACACAGATTACCTGTTAAAAGCAATCCAAGAATCAGAGACTATTGGTGAAACCCTAAGTAATATTCGACAGCACAGGGAAGATTTAGATTTAGAAAATGAAAGTAGCACCATTTATCAATTATTCTTCCCTACTATTCATTGACTAAACACAGAAAAATGATGCTAGTGGGAGTTTTAAAAAAGAATCAGCAATAAAAGTCCTGAATTTATTCACCTTGCAATACATTGCTGTGGTTTGTACCTTCAAATACAATATTTTCATAAGTAGATATATAGATGAACATGCAAAACCTGCTTCAGAACAGTTTTTATTTAATTGAGGTGAAACATCATTTTATGGAACATCAGTTTAAAACATATCTAAAGACAAATCTTATAGGTGAGTGATTTTAGATGCACAGATTGCAAATATTTAGGTAATTAGATTCCATTTTCAAATTCAAATGTGGATATCTATGTATACACCTTAATCTGGTGTCTGAATCTAGATCCAAATCCCATCCATAAAGTCTGATACCACCACCTCTGTGTTGACTATATTATAAAGTATGTGCACGAGAGACCCAAAATAACATTACATATAAACGTAATGCTACTATTTCCTACTTTCATATGCTTAACTATCTACCTGTCTCACAGAACCTGAATAAGCATACTAAGATATATGGGGTATTTCTGTGGATTATAACAAAGACATCCGAGTCTTCCCTAGTTGCATCCAGTTTACAACAAAGTCCCAAAGGGTCATAGCAAATAGTCAGAGTAGTATGACAAATTTTCGCCAAGAGAACTATGATATTGGTGGTTGAAGTTTCTTCCTCCTTCCCCTAGAGTCCACTTCAGACTACTCTAAAACATTTTTTAATATACAGTACACCTTGCTCTTTCTTCATTGGTCAGCATTTTCATATTTTATCCCAAATTTACAGTTCTGGTTTGTTTTATGCTGTTTATACATTACTTTTTTCCCCTTTGTTATCCTTATACCCTTTTCACCCAGCACTCAAGGTTGGTTTCCTTTGATGATCAATAACTGGTGTTTCATGACCTACATATAGCCCTGGGCTTTCTGGTTTCATCCTACATTTTAAAGACTTCTCTCATGCACTATGTTCTATGGTCATAGATCATTCTACACTGAATGACAACTGGTTCATATTATTAGTCAAAGGAATTTATACCAAAACAACTATGGCAACAAGTGTTTTACAACAACATTTCACACAGCTAAACAACAACTAAAACTACTAATATAACAGCCACATGTCTGTGAACCAATTGTTGTTAATTAAGCTAAAACAAAAGTTCCTGGAAGATCAAGACACATCCAGATAAAGCAAGCCTCGTAAACTCTACTCCTGAGTCCATGAAGAGTTAATACAAAACCTGAAGTCTGTTACTAGCAATGGAAATACAGTAATTATAGGGCTACAGAGTTATAGTCTACATTGGCATCTCATTTCCATGTACAGATTAAAAAACATTTTCCAGAATGGGTCTTTATTGTCCTCTTTATTGTCCTCTTTTACTTTTAGTTAATGGACAGAAAATGACTAAAACAACAAAATTGCATTTATTTGGCAATTTTCTTTTGTAAAATCTTTGAAGAAAACTAAAAACTCCCCAGTAAATGAGGATTTAGTTGTTCAAATATATTAACTACTCCATAAATTTCATGGTTTAACCCAAACAATGCTGCAGAGTGTTCTGATGATTTGTCCTATTCCATTTTGTTAAAACTATCAGTGAAATTGTATTCAATGGGCTGGCTTGGAGAAGGAGAGATGGAGTGGAAATCCGAGCTAATGTTGAAAGGTTTATGAAGTTTGTCAAAGACTTAGAACTTATTGTAACTTTCAATAATTCAACAAATATCATGGCTTTTCAGGTCATTAAGAGAAAGCATTTATCTTAATTCTGGTACAGATTGTTTTATTTCTGTACAATGTAAAGCAGTTAGCATTGCGTATGCAATTGCAAGGGATTTTGTTATCTGCATATCTGATTTGAAAAATGTCTTGGACAGATAGGTCAAGTACAATGGATAAATGCACAATATAAAAAATACTTTGATGATTTGTTACTAGGTCTTCATTTGGAAACCTTTGTAGTAATATCACTTTAAAAAAAAAAAAAAAATGGTTAAATGTAACTTGTCTCAAATTCCTTGATGCTCTAATACTTACTGAAAGTTCCCCATTCTACACATAAAAAAGAACAGTCAGTGAAAAAACCTATTATGAGAACGTTTTAGTGTTTGAAAAAGTATATTGATTTTACTTTTTACTCATTTTGCCATTTACTGGGATGAGTTCCATCACACATCTCTTCCAGGAAACCATGTAAAATTACTTTTCTTCAGGATTGATTCAGGCACCTCAAATTAGTGTCTACTGCTGTTTTAACACCATGCCTACCTGAAACATTCATAGGAAATTGGCAGGTATGACACAGAAGTTACAAGGAACCTGTGTTGTTATGAAGCAGCAGCTATAGGACTCCTGGCAAGATACCAAAAGATTCCTCATATGGCATAAGTTGCCTGGCCTCAGGCAGCTGAATCATTTTCCAGATGTTATATTGACTAAAAACTCATATACAGCATATTGAGCAATATTTTAGACATTTTGAGATAATCAACGTATCTACTTTGAACTGGTACATATGACCTACAACTGGCTTAGGTCTTTCAGAAATCCATGAGGAACCCAAGAAAATATTAACAAATTCCAATAAACATTTCCCAGATGTGATCTGATCCTGTAAGTGCTAGTAAGCTAAGCCACCTTAATCACATGTAAACCCACACAAATAGACTTCAAAATTTAGGTGTCTTAATGTGGAGTTTACTCATATCTCAGAGGTGTATTTTTTTTTTTCTTTTCAGAATGCCTTAGCAATTTTTGCTTCAGGATGTTCATGAGATGAGGAGAGCTTATCTCTGGTAAAAGTATAGGGTAACACACCCTAGTTTGTACATTCTCAATAACTATAATGTTTTCCAAGCAACCATTTTAGAGTTAGGTGCGAGAGTTTTCAAATATGTTGTACTAAAGTTGTTGGTCTATATTCAGAAATACCTCAGAGATAAATCTTCAAATTCTAGAGAAATGAAAATATCTGCTGATCATTGTTTGGTTCAAAATCTCTTGAGGGCATTAATTGTCTTTCTCTGGTGTTTTTTAACATTTAGCACATGTAGCTTTGTAGTACATGCATCTTCACAGTTGGGTGTTGTGAGTGTTACCACAATACAAGTTATTAAAAAAGCCTATATCACAAAGTAGCAGGGAGGAGTTAGATACTTAAAAATTTTTCCAGTAATCTGTTAATTAAGAGACATAATTTTCAGCTAAGCCATAAAAGATTTCCTAACTTCAAAGAGAGCTGAAGTCTTTAATCTTAGACTAATATTGGAAAGCGTAAAAGGAAGAGCATAGCAATCCAAGTACAAATATGAACTACAAGGGAAAAATAATCATACAGAAAGATTAATTAATGATGTTAACAATAGGAAAACGCAAGCCTTTGCTGACTAGTAAAATAAGATTTTAAATGAAAATGCCACATATCATTGACTAGACACTTCTGTTAAAATCATTATAAAATTTCTCATTTTTGTGCCTTATTAATTTACTTTACCTCCTTTAATATTTATTTTTTTCTTCAGCCTGTTTATATTTCTAAATGAAACCTTTCTTGTTTTGCAGAAGTGTGACATTGTTACATTATTTCTTTTATTCAGACCACAGTGTGAGTGTTATCATTCTAATACAAATATACTTTGCATCAACGAAGCTTCATTCTTCTGTATTGAAATCAACAACCCCAATGTATTCATTTCAGTTATACTCCTATTCCAGACTATTTAACTTCCTTAGAGAGTTATCTAAAGCGTATTTTTGCAAGGACCAACTGGGTAATCTAACATAGGTTCTGCAACTCACTCTGCTAGGAGTCCCAAAGCTAAGATTAATCTTTTTCTCTTTGCAAATTGACTTTTTGGTAATATGAATTTTCCATTGCTAATATGAATTTAATTGCAATGATAAGTTTGGCATACACAGGGAAACATTTTATGCTTAATAGGCTCGAGCCTTATTGGTCGTATCAAAAGCAGAGATTTCTTCAAGAGATTATCTAAATCAAGCAACAACGATGTTATTACATATCCCAAAAATACTTCTGTCAATTTATTGATCAGAGTGACATGGAGGTAAAAGAGGGGGAAAAAAATACAGTCTTTTATATCTACAGCTAGTCTGTATATGGAAATTCATCACTATGATGGCTTAATTTTTACTGAAAAAGAAATACTCTTTTTTTTCTTTTCAGATTACATTTCAGTTATTTTTTGACTTTCACAAACATTTATCAAGAGATTCTTCTCTATTGGAAGTATAAGTGAATATTTTTCTTCATTGACTGTCTGTAAACTTTTCTGTACTGGGCTTTACTGTTGGAAGAGTATTTCTTTCTAATTTAAAAACTTGTGTATTCTTCAGAAGTTATCTAATACTTATTTACCTTCATAGATGTACATAGTATCAGAATGCATACATTTTGTGGACAACAACTAAATTTATATTTTTGAGGGTCTGATGGTAAGGTAATGATGCCTTGTAGAAAGCTAGTGAAAATGATAGCTACAAAAAAGGCAATCATATTGTATGTCCACTTGTATTTTAAGCTATCCTGTGAGAAAAAACACAGAGCTGGCAGCCAGAAATTGGCATTTCAAAAGGTATTTCTGTGGCTAGGTATTGCACAACAAAGGATTATACTGTCATCAAAGAAAAAATAAATTGTGTTACTTGCCTTACAAGCGAAATGTACTGATTAAAACAGACTGTGTAAATTTTATGTGGTAGCTGAACACTTTGTGAGATAGAATGAAATATCAAGACTGAGGCTTAGAAATATAAATAGCTAAAAGAAATTTTTAGATTTTAAAACCAGAAATGTAAGTTCAAACCTTTTAAAATGCATCTTTTATGAAGGGGGATGTGTTTCAGATTTTATTAGTCAGTAGTGCATGTTTTCTTTCAAGGTTTAAGTAAAGAGGTGAGAAGAATGCAACAAGATCTAAAAAATCTTCATAGTCAATGTCCTGGACAAACTAGGAGGAGCATTTAATTTGCTGGAGGTTAGAATTGTTATTCAGAGAAACCTTGACAAGCTGCAAACATGGGCCAAGACAAGCCTCATGAAGTTCAACAAAGTCAAAACCAAAGTTCTCCACCTGTGACAGAATAACGTGATGCAACAGCACAGGTTGTGGGCTGACTGGCTAGAAAACAGGTTTGCAAAAAAGAATGTGAGTATCCTGGTAGAAAACAAGATGTTCTTGCAGCAAAGGAGATCAACTGTCTACTAGGATGTATGTGCACAAGTGAAGGCAGCAGATTAGGAGAAGTAATTAATTCCCTCTGTTCAGAACTTGTGAGACCATATCCAGAGTACTATGGTCAATTTTGGGCTCTCCAGTACACAAAAGGTACTGACTTAACTGGAGCAAGTCTAGCAGAGAGCCAACATGATCATTAGGAAGCTGGCACACATGATAAATGAGAAGAGGGTGAGAGAACAAGGGTCATTCACCCGTGAGAAGAAAATGTTCAGGGGAGACCAAAGTGCTGTCTACAGACACCTTATTAGAGGATTTATTAAAGTTCAGGTCTCAGAGGCACACTGTGATAGGCCAAGAAGCAGCAGACACAAGTTGGAACATGGCAAATTCTGATCAGACAAAAAGGAGGGGAAAAATCACCTTTGGCATAATCAAGCACTGGAACAGATTACCTAGAGAGATTGAAATGTCTTGATCCTTGGAGATGTTCTGAACTCAACTGGAGAAGGCCCTGAGTAACCTTCTCTACCTAGACATGCTTTGAGTGGGAAGTTGGACAAGTTAACCTTACAAGTCTCCTGAGGTCTTTTCAAAATACAGATTTTATGATAAACGTAGTTTTCCAATGTGATATGACAACTTCCAAGTTATCCAAGGCAGCCAAACAGAGCCTTTACAGACATGCAAATGACTTGCAGGAATCCCAAACCTTTCTGCAGTGCAAGCTGAATGCAACCAGGATACAAAGACCACAGAACTGAATAACCTGCCAGCATGAGATTTTTAACTTCAAAAGTCAAGATGTAGATAAAGTGAGTTGTTTACTGTTACTCAGTAACTAACGCTGAAGAATGACATTGGACTTGTTTTAATGATCAATTATTATTTGCTGAACACAAGCAATTTTTCAAAATCGTTTATGGAGACTGGAAGTATATAAATAATTTTGATAGGTCTATGTTTTAAAAAAGAGCTTTCAAAAGGAGGGTAGGAACTTTGTATTTTCTGATCATTAGGATTCCTGATTTCAGCTGGGATAGAGTTAATTTTCTTCCTAGTAACTGGTGTAGTGCTTTGTTCTGGATTTAGGATGAATGTTGATAACACGGGATGTTTTAGTTTTTGCTGAGCAGTGCTTACACCGAGACAAGGACTTTTCACCTTCTCATACTGCCCTCCCAAAGAGTCTGAGGGTGCACACGAAGCTGGGAGGGGACACAGTTGGGACAGCTGACCCAAACTGGCCAAAGCGATATTTCATACCGTATGACATCCTGCTCAGTATATAAAGATAGGAAAGAAGAAGGAAGGGGGGACATTTGAAGTGATGGTATTTGTCTTCCCAAGTAACAGTTATGTTATGGAGCTCTGCTCTCCTGGAGATGGCTGAACACCTGCCTGCCTGTGGGAGGTAGTGAGTGAATTCCTTGTTTTGCTTTGCTTGCATGCATGGCTTTTGCTTTACCTATTAAACTGTCTCAACTGGATCCATGAGTTTTCTCACTTTAATTTTTCTGACTGTCTCCCCTATCCCACCGGCAGGAGTGAGCGAGTGCCTGTGTGGTGCTTAGCTGCCAGCTGGGGTTAAACCACAGCATTAAGTTTAAGTAAAAACTTCTGAAGTTGAGCACCTGTATGTGGACAAACTAAAAACTTAGCAAGAATCGGAGTTATCATTTATTAATGATCAGGTAACAATTATGCCATGGATGATAACGTAATTTCTTGTCCAAATGTTATGCTTTCTGCTTTAGATTACATCATGTATCCTTTAAAGAACAGAATGATGACACAGATTTATTCTTTTTAGTATCCCACAGAGAAAAATTGTAATGATTTTTTAAGAACCCAAAGTAATCACTAGAAGTATGTAGAACATCTTGTTAATGTGTTCTAGATAAGCTGATAAACTCTCACACAACTACATTACATTTCTAAACCATGTAAGGTATTCTCAGCAGGTTATATATTTCAGTATTACCATCCATCAAATTGGTCTGTCTTTACTAAAGCAACAGAAAGTTAAATGTCAAACCCACATGATCAAACCTCTGTTTTGGAGGAAACAAAAGTGCTAAATGACCCAGAACTGCACTTAAGAGAAGCCAAAAACCCCAAGGGTAATAAAAAAATGAAACAGATTTTTAAAAGCATCAATAAAGAAGTAAAATGTACCTACTGTGCTTCTTGGGTTTTTTTTTAAGGATATGTTTATTGTGTATTAATCTGCTTAATAACTCATTAAGGAATCATTTACTGGGTTTACCTCTATTCTTCATGTGGGATTCTATACATGGTACATATTTCCAATTACCAGCCTCAATATAGCCAAAATTTTTAAATCACCATTATATCGCCTCTGTTAAGAACAAGTGGTAGCACTTCTAATTCAGTCATCCTTTCTGTAGAAACCCTCATGTTATCTCTCATCTCTCACAGAAATATAATGACTTTGAGAAACCACTAAACTGTGATAATAAAACATACCTAAAGAGGATTTTAAGCAGAACACTAGAAATTAGTTTACTGCCTATTAGTAGGTAAAAATTGTTTCATAATCTGACCAGAAATCAATGCCATAGACCAGGGACATATAATTACATTATATACATCCACCTGGAGACCAGCCCCTTGTACTTGATATATTCCTTTCACTTACTTTACAAGAAAGATAATCAGTACTTGGAAAGACTTCAGAAGAAGGTGCCTGGAGAATAGACACATGAGCAAGACTTAAATAAATTAAGTATGCAATGCTTGGCTGAAAGATTAAAAAGAAAAATAACAGTTTGCTACTGAAGAGTGAGAAGGTGCAAACCAGATGCAAAGAAAGTAAAAAGAAATAAACAGATAAATTTAAGAAAAAGTTGCTATATTAAAGAGTTCCCATAGTGAGATATAAAATGGCTTTGTGAGGGAATTAGTGGAAATTTCAATGCCTTGCACAATGTAAATAACAACACTCAAAAGACAAAAATATTTGTGTAATACATACTGCTTTGGCAGGGAGAAAAATAAGCTGAGTATTTCAATTGCTTTTACTCTGTCTACAAACATAGAGAGTTTACAAAATATTAGTTAGAGCTGTAACGGTTCACTAGCATAGTTTCTAATGTTGAGAGAACAGTAATTCAGGTCACCCGCTATTAGGATTTGCATAACGTAGGCTATTATACCCTGCAGGTAGAACAGTAAATTTTAACCACCAAGGAGTAAGTGGAGATTTACACTAATACTTGAAAACATCCATTTTTTTTTAAGCAAACACTCGTCCCAGCCTCTTCAATGAGAAAGATTAATAAAAAATGTCAAACACACTTCAAAACTTTGAATTTTATTAGATTTTTCCAGTTGAAAAATGCAGTGTCTGTCTGTAAGAGCTTTTTTCAGTCATAGTCCCACTTTCATTCTCATTTCAAATAGCCCTAGCACTAGGTTCATCTGTACTTCAACTTTTGAAATTATTTCATTATACTAAATGCATATTTCATGGCTCTGCTTATCACTTACAGCAGCCTGGGAGGATTTTTTCACTGTCCTTCATATACAATGTTTAAGATTTTTCACTTTCCTATCAAACATTTGATAATGATCACAGAAAAAGATAGTGCACATAGCAGAATATATGTGGATTTTTACTGCTGTTAAAATCTTGAATTTTCTTTATTGATCTCTTTCTCAAGTATCAGTATTTAGCTGATCACTAGATTTTGGCACAGGAAGAAATTCTCAACACATTAATTTTTGAGAAACTGCTTGAGATTATTCTACTTTCCCCTTTGGCATAGAGATCATCAAAGTTCATACTGCTGAATGTAGAATACTTGCAGTATTCTGCTTTCAGCACCTTTGATGTTTCTTGCTCTGTTTTCACAGAACTTCACTTCTGTGACTTTTATTCTTTCTTTAACTATATATATATATATTTCCTTAGTTTGTAGAGCTGGAAAGTGCTTTGTGAGCTCTGGTAGAATTTACAGTGGGTACTTGTTATAGTTTAACCCCAACTGGTAACTAAGCACCACACAGCCTCTCAGTCTCTCCCCTCACAGTGGAATGGGGGAGAGACTCAGAAGAATAAAAGTGAGTCAGCTCATGGATCCAGATAAATACAGTTTAATAGGAAAAGAGAAGGTCACCTGCACAAGCAAAGAAAACCAAGGAATTCCTTCGCTACTTCCCACGGGCAAGCAGGTGTACAGCCATCCCCAGGAAAGCAGGGCTCCATCATGCGTAACGGTTACTTGGGAAGACAAACGCCATCACTCCAAACTTCCTCCCCTTCCTTCTTCTTCTCCCAGCTTTATATGNGATTTTTTCACTGTCCTTCATATACAATGTTTAAGATTTTTCACTTTCCTATCAAACATTTGATAATGATCACAGAAAAAGATAGTGCACATAGCAGAATATATGTGGATTTTTACTGCTGTTAAAATCTTGAATTTTCTTTATTGATCTCTTTCTCAAGTATCAGTATTTAGCTGATCACTAGATTTTGGCACAGGAAGAAATTCTCAACACATTAATTTTTGAGAAACTGCTTGAGATTATTCTACTTTCCCCTTTGGCATAGAGATCATCAAAGTTCATACTGCTGAATGTAGAATACTTGCAGTATTCTGCTTTCAGCACCTTTGATGTTTCTTGCTCTGTTTTCACAGAACTTCACTTCTGTGACTTTTATTCTTTCTTTAACTATATATATATATATTTCCTTAGTTTGTAGAGCTGGAAAGTGCTTTGTGAGCTCTGGTAGAATTTACAGTGGGTACTTGTTATAGTTTAACCCCAACTGGTAACTAAGCACCACACAGCCTCTCAGTCTCTCCCCTCACAGTGGAATGGGGGAGAGACTCAGAAGAATAAAAGTGAGTCAGCTCATGGATCCAGATAAATACAGTTTAATAGGAAAAGAGAAGGTCACCCGCACAAGCAAAGAAAACCAAGGAATTCCTTCGCTACTTCCCACGGGCAAGCAGGTGTACAGCCATCCCCAGGAAAGCAGGGCTCCATCATGCGTAACGGTTACTTGGGAAGACAAACGCCATCACTCCAAACTTCCTCCCCTTCCTTCTTCTTCTCCCAGCTTTATATGCTGAGGATGACAACATGTGGTATGACATATCCCTGTGGTTAGTTGAGGTCAGCTGTCCCATCTGTGTCCCCTCCCAGCTTCCTGTGCACCCCTAGCCTGCTTGCTGGTGGGGTTGTGTGAGAAGCAGAAAAGGCCTTGACTCTGTAAGCACTGTTCAGCAATAACAAAAACATCCCTGTGTTATCATCACTGTTTTCAGCCCAAATCCAAAACATAGCCCCATACAAGCTACTACGATGAAAATGAACTCTATCCCAGCCAAAACCAACACAATATTTTACACATGCTTTGGATAAAATTTTGAGTGCTTGAGTGTTACAAGGGATTAAACTCAATGATATATTGACACCTTAGCTGTATGTTTCAAAACATTTCCTACTGAAATAATTCTTTTTCATTTTAAGTCTAACGGTTCTGTAATTTGTTACAAAAAACTCTTCATCTGCTACAAACTTCAAACTGTTACAAAAAGCTCTCCAAGTATTTTTCTGTTTAGTTTTTCTTCTTCCTGTCCAGATTCTTCGTTTAGTATTCCAGTACTCTGACTTCCATCATCTGCTTATCCCTGTCTATACACAATTCTGTGATTCCATTAATTTAATCACAGAATCAAAGAATGGTAGATGTTGGAAGGGACCTTTGGAGATCATCTAGTCCGACTCTCCTGCTAAAGCAGGTTTGCCTACAGCAGGTTGCAGAGGAACGCGTCCAGGCAGGTTTTTAATATCTCCAGAGAAGGAGATTCCACAACCTCTCTCGACAGCCTCTTGCAGTGCTCTGTTACCCTCACAGTAAAGAAGTTCTTCCTCATGTTCAGGTAGAACTTCCTGTGTTCCAGTTTGTGGCTGTTGCCCCTTGTCCTGTTGCTGGGCACCACTGAAAAGAGTCTGGCCCCATCCTCTTGACACTCGCCCTGTAGATATTGATAAGCATTGATGAGATCCCCTCTCAATCTTCTCTTCTCCAGGCTGAACAGACCCAGGTTTCTCAGCATTTCCTCGTAAGAAAGATACTCCAGTCCCCTAATCAACTTCGTGGCCCTCCGCTGGACTCTCTCCAGTAGTTCCCTGTCTCTCTTGAACTGGGGAGCCCAGAACTGGACACAGTACTCCAGATGTGGCCTCACTAGGGCAGAGAAGAGGGAGAGGATCACCTCCCTCCACCTATTTGCCACACTCTTCTTAATGCACCCAGGGTGCCGTTGGCCTTCTTGGCCACAAGGGCACATTGCTGGCTCATGGTGAACCTGTTGTCCACCATCATTCCCAGGTCTTTCACCGCAGAGCTGCTCTTCAACAGGTCAACCCCCAACATGACCACATCACAGAAAGACATACAGAGCATTCACATGAACACAGTACCAAGGGCCTCGTTGTGCTCCTCTTTCCTCTCAGGCAAAGCAGGATGAAGGTACATTACTGCAAAATTTATCCGTATGTGTAATATGATAGCTCCCAGAGCTGGGCTCAGACATTGGTTCTCTCTAGCTGCCCCTGTATCCCTGTGTCCCCAATTGCTGTCATCTGAACATACGAGGCCACAGACCCACTCCAGACCCCTCTTGCTAACACACACGTCCACACATGCGCACACACACACATATACCTTGACGCACCAGAGATTCCCCAGGAGCTTGCCTTGGACACTTGGTCCATTCATCTGGCACGTGGTCCCGGATCCTTGTTCCCCCCAGGTCCCTTATCCATAGACACAAACACACACAGACTTCATAGTCCCTCCAACAGCTGGCCTTGCGTTCCTCTGACAGCTAGCTCCTCCTGTGGTCCTGCTCTTAGAGACTCATGTCTCCAGCTCCCAGGCCACTTCAACTGCTTGCCAGGTACTCTAGCTTGATCTTCACTAGCGATCACTTTACTGGCAGACCTTTAACCATCTACTTCTTTCAGTTTTCTTAAGCTTCTAAGAGACCTCATCATATAAATACAATGACTGACATGTTTTAACATTACAGACCT
>VZSC01002400.1:109018-119174 GCA_013398225.1 Steatornis caripensis | reverse complement strand
TTTTTTTTTTCTTTGTTGAAAGAGCTTTAGGAAAACATAGGACATAAAAAGTAGGTGTGGGAGACTTTAGATCTAAGGGAAAACCTGAGACTAAAGATTAAGGTATCAAAACCTAATTGGACACACACAAAATAAAAAGCATTATATGAAAATATTATATATATGAAATACATATATATATGAAATATACAATATAGGAAAACATTATATGAAAACAATATACGAAAACAAATTCTTATTTGTATTTATTCTTCTTTCTCTATTTCTTTTGTTTGCTAACATGAAAACCAGAAAATCTGTAGGCCTTCTTACTCCACCAAGCCATGTTCAGAATATAGTAATTTAGATACTGTGAACAATACCTAAACATCCTTTTATGTTGTGATAATGAGCTTCAAACTGCATAAAGTTTCCTCAGACCACATTAGTGAATTAATTCTATTTAAACTAAGGGAAGTCAGATGCATAAGAATTTTAAACAGCACCTTTTGAATATATTACGGCTTATGTAACCTGATAGGAAACTTCATAAAGAAGGACTTCTGGAAAGTAAGAGGTACTGTTGAGCCTTTGCATAATAGCCTCATAGCTAGAGCAATGTACACCATAGAAAATAGTGTGTTAGTTTCCCTGCCAATGTGGAGAAATGCATAACTATAGCTCCCACTTTTCAGCAACTTTTCCTCATATCACAGGGAAATAAGGAGGGGGCTGTACTTACTTAATACTCTAAAGAAAAGACCAGAAAGAAGCCATGCAGGAGAGAATGAATAAATCTTCTAGGGCATCCAGAATGAAGCAGCTTATCTAGTTCTTAGTCTTCTCCTATCAAGAGGCTTATGTATTTCATATTAAATAGTCATTGACTAAAATGCAGGATTATATGCTAGCCTCAGCTTCAAATTTTGCCAGTCAGATATTCTTACCTTTGAATTGTGTTAGGCTTTTGCTTCTCTAGCTTCTTGGAATCAAAATTCTTGACTTAAAACCAACATACTCAGGAAGACTATTCTGTTTCAGTCTTTCATTTTTTCCAAGAAAGTATTGATGTCTAGATTATAACAAAAGCCTGCATGGATATTTAATCAAGGAAGATACAGATTTTCTTTTTTTAAAAACTGCATCCTTTTTTGCATTGCTAGTTAAGACAATTAACTTTATGCAATGTTTGCAACTGTAACAATAAATTGATGACAAATGTGTTTGTGACAGACGCACTTCTCCTGACCAAGATCTGACAGAGACCTAACAAAGACCTAAAAAAGTTCTGACGAGCTCACAAAAACTACCTGACACAGCTGTTGTCACACCCACACAGTTGTGGTCAGCAAGTACATATTTCGGTCGAAAGGTGAGGAAGTTGGGGGCTATATGACCGTGTTTGACCACAGACCAGATTTAACTACGGTATAAACAGAGCCCCACTGGAGATCAGTCTTCCTCAAAGAAGCAGCTTTGCAGTCAGGGACTCTGCTTGTGTAGGGACACTGCCCAAGAAACTGCTCAAAGACCTCCCTTTATTAGGTGAGTGATTGAGCATTTTGTGTCATTGGCATAAAACTTAAAAATTCTTAAGTCGGTTGTGTAGTATTAACTCCAAAATAACATTCTGAACCTGTGTATTGTTATTTTTTTTCAGAGTTCCAAAGCCATTTCAGTTAGAGTAAAATTTAGTTTGATTTTGTTAGCATTTTGTAAAAAATAAATCATATTTCTAGTTTGTTAATCAGTCTGGCTTGACTTTATGAGGTTTTGCAACAGTATTTGATAATTTTAACCATCTTCTGGAGCCTTTATGTTCATCTCCTGGTTGCTGAATGCAACAGATAAGGCAGAATGATTATCAAAGAGATATGATATTAACTCTACTGGAATGCATACCATGGCGAAAAAAAGAAAGGAAAAAAAAAAGGTTCTATAAAGTAATTTAGTAATATTTTTTTTTAAAAAGGAAAAGGTGTACTTGTAGAGAAAATAAAGTGTAATGTGTCACTTACATCCAAATCTTTCGATAACATTTTAATAAATATTAAAATAGAAAACAATAGTATTTCCAAACTTCTAACAGCAACTTCTATGGCTTTTTATTATTTTAGATGCTAAAAATTAAAACATGTATCTTATGGGTCGTTTTTATCTACAGCAAGAAGCAGACAAAAACAGAACGCCTAAATTTATTATTAGGCCTACTTATTTAAAGTCAACCTATTTTCATCTTGATCTATACAGGAAGATATTCAGACAAAAGTAACTTGTACAAGAGAAAATCAATCTCTTTAGGCAAATAGAAATGCGTAGCTGAAATTCTTTGACCTAAACAGAGCTGAAAATCTCATAAAAATTAGTACACTCAAAAAGTTTTTCAAATCTGCCACTTTTTTCCATTCTATAGAAATGTTATATGGAACGTTCATTTAGCATAAAAAACCACTGAGTTTAAATTAATGCAATATCTCTATATTCCTTTGTCATGGTTTGGGCTGGGACATAACTAATATTCTTCCAGTAACTTTACTTTTCAGTTAAGTCTCTTCTGAGAAGCTGCACTCTCTGAAATTAACTGCATGTTTTTCCAGACAGTAGCTGCTTCTAGCAGTGATAAGGCTCGGTGCTTATAGTTAGTGCTGGAACATCAGTAGGAATGGCATGCAGTAAGGCTCTTGCTTATAGCTATCCCTACGGAGACCAAGGTCGATGTTTGCTTCTGCTAACTTTCTTATGCACTGGAAATGAACGAGCAGAAAAGGGGTCACACCTATGACCCTCTGGTGCGGAGGAGCAGGTCAGACAGGTGACACAAAACTGACCAAATGGAGTATTCCGTCCCATACATGTCATACTCAGTATAAAGCTGAGGGATCATGAGGGTCTTGCTCTTCTTCCATGGCCGGCATCCGAGGAGGACTCTGTCTGATTCTTCTGCCTTCGATCCTGATCCATGCATTCCAGAATCCAGTTCCTGCCTGCTGCTGAATACAGTCCGGGACTTCTCTAGTGTGTGCCCTGCAGCATCCGGGCGACATGATCATCATTGCAGGGACCTCAGTATTTGTTTTGTATATATTTGTATATATTTTATTATTTTTCCTATTATTATATATTGTTAATGTAATTAGATTAAAGATGTTTTAACTTTTCCTACCCATAAGTCTCTTTCCCTTTTCTCCTTCCCCTTGCTTTGGGGAGGGAGGGAGTTAACAAAGAGCATCTGTCGCCCGTTTAATAGCCAGCCCATCTTATACTGTGACATCCTCTTACAAACATTCAAGATTAAACCATCTCTTCTGGCTAAATTTAGCAATGAACTGAATGGCAGTAGCAAAGTTTTATATAGATGGAGAAATAAAAAACGATAAAGAGACATGGGATGAAGGAAGTACATTAGCTGTGGCAAAAATGCACGAGATATATTCATGGTTGCTTGTTTTAATCTCAGTTAAAGCCCTGCATTTTCCACTTTCTCAAGATAAAGATTATATACACATGTATTTTATACCACCAGGCGAATTCCCTTTAAGTTTAGCTGGAATTCTGTTAAATATCTAAGGCAGTACTCCTATTCATTGTGCTGCACTGATTTAAATTTGACACCAGGGAAAAAGCTCTGCTGTTATTCTGGATTTACACATCTGTAATTGAGAGAAGTTTTTTGGCCCATGTACTTTCAGTATGTTTCTGTTAGCTACTTCACGTAGCTTCTGTAAGTTCTTTAAACATAGAATAATTTCAGTGTTTTCTAAAGAAACAACTTTTTTTTTTCAGGGGTCCTGTAGATTTATTAACAAGAGATACTCAGAATACTGAGTTTGATTTTTGAGTTGTTAATGGGCTCATTAACAGGTTGATTAATGGATCACCAGAAGACTGTACCTTTATTTCTTTTTTTGTTGTTAATTTAAGGTTTCATTATTTGATAATAATAATAATAATTAAAAAATTAAAGTTCATGTCAATTTGAAAGAATTTGGAGGAAAAACTAAAAGTATGGAAACTGTGTGTGAAAAAAGGAAATTATCTTTTTTCAACATTCCAATAAAACAAGTAGAGTTAGCAGAGCAATTCAGTAGGAATTTCAAAAAACAAAGAGGTATTTTCCATGGAAGAAGGAACATGTACAAAAATTGACTGGCAAAATAATAAAAAATCTGAACTCCCATCTTCAGATAGTATGCTTTATAAAGAAAATATAAGACCAGAGTTAAGAAGAGTGTTTCAGTAATACTACAAAAATTGACATGATATCTATAACTTTTCAGGATATTAAAAGCAGCAGAATTGGCAAACTGCCCTATAAATCTGACCTGAGTTGTAGGGCTGAAGAAAGATTTTTACAAAGTTTGCAACCTTTTCTCACAAGTCAACATGCATTTATGTGTGTTAAAATGTGAATAAAAGGTACAGAAATATGCTCGAGCTGAACAAGTTCCTTTATCNAAATCTGACCTGAGTTGTAGGGCTGAAGAAAGATTTTTACAAAGTTTGCAACCTTTTCTCACAAGTCAACATGCATTTATGTGTGTTAAAATGTGAATAAAAGGTACAGAAATATGCTCCAGCTGAACAAGTTCCTTTATCCTACTAGAGTAAGGCAAAGAAAGAACAGAGTATCTCTTTCTTTCACCATGGATATTACACTAACTCTAGGAAACTCAGAGTTATATTTTTCATTTTTTTAGATAAAAATAGAATTTTATTTTTATGGGCTTTTCTATATAAAACCATCAGTTTCAGTAGGTTACTTTTGTATTTCATGTTTCTTTTTAGCATTGAACCTGATGAACTAGATTTAACTGAGTAGTAGTATGATTTAATATGGAATTGAATATAAATTATTAGGCTTGTCATCTTGGTTTTCCTTATATGAGCACCCAAAAAAGCAGACAAGAAATGGTAAACGGATACCTTTGAAGATAACTGATTTATCAGTTTATTTCTCAATTCTCACTATTTAATAAAGTATGGTAAAGTAATAAGAATAATAACAGCAGTAAATAATGATGGAAAATAAATAGGATGGAACACTTACAGGAGACTACTAAGAGCAATGTCCAGGTGTAAACAGCAGATTGTGTCACAAATGCATGCTCTAATTTGGAGGTTTTCTAGAACCTGTATAAGTTGTCATATTGGTCATTGTCTATGGTTTCCCTTTTTATTTAGCTGTTTGCATCATTGCTTAACAGTAATAGTAGTGTTCTGCAGCAAACTTAGCAGCTTTTTTTTTTTTTCTAAAATAAGGCTGTTAGTGCATTCAAAATTAAAACACCTAGATGTAAAGTTCTACATGAAGATGTCTACATACAAATTAGATGTTGTCATGGTTTGAGCCTAGCCAGCAACAAAGAACCACTCACTCCTTCCCTCACCGTGGGATGGGGAGGAGAATCAGAAGAAAAGGGAAGAACTCATGGGTTGAGGCAAGAACAGTTTAATAGGACAAACACAAGGAGAGAAGAAAATAATAACAACTATAATACTAATGAAAGAAAATACAAAGCGAGTGATGCACAATGCAATTGCTCAGCAATCAGAACCCAATGCCCCACACATTTCCAAGCCATGATCCCATCCCCCAGCCAGCCTTCCCTACTTCACCCCCCTCAGTTTATATACTGGGCGTGACATCAGTGATATAGCACACCTACTTGGCTAGTTTGGGTCAGCTATCCTGGATGTGCCACCTGCCAGCTTCTAGTGAAAATTAACTCTATTCTAGCTGAACCTAGGACATTAAAATTAATCCCATCTTAGCCAAACCCAGGACAGGTGTCAAAGTTCCGACGTTTGTGTCATTTTACATACCTTGACTTCCAGGTGTCTTTCTAGATTCGTACAGGGTCTTAAGCTTGTAGAAGCAATCTCGACCTACATCAGTAAAAATAATTCCAGTAGAAGAACTGTATTTACAGTATACATGGCATTTGAAAGAGCTTATCCATGCTTATGAAAGACAAACTGAAATTGGACTGAGGCGGCTACTGTAAAAATCAAGGAAATGGACAGGTTGACAGGAAGAAATTAGAAGTTTTGTTTTCTTAACCTATCAAAATGAAAGCCAGGAGGGATGCATTTTGAAAATACAAATACATTCTTTGGATGAACATGACGAAAAGAGAAAAAGCTCTTCTCTAACCTTGAAGAGGCAGAAATGTGTTTGGTCCCTTTGGAGGACCTCTAATACATTATGATGGGTGACATAGCTGTTTGGCAGAAAAAAAAGATCTTATTTCACCTCCTAAAAGACACAAGGTCCTTTTTACATATGGATGTCACACTACTTACATGATATGTGATGAGCAGACATGACTTGCTGCATCCAAGCTCTGCACATACCAGAGGTCAGTGACAGTGTTAATGAGTTGCAGAGCTCAAGCTTATAGACCTTATTGGGGAAAATGGTTCATTAACTCAAGGGTTCATTAACTCCTTTGGTTTTATTTGGTTTTTGCTTTGTTAACAGTCCCATAGTCTTTGGTCATCTCAGAACTTAAGCAAAGCAAATTCGCATACACTGAATGCTAAGGGAAAGAAAACTTATTTCAGAATATATCAGGAAATGGAATGTATTCAGAATATGCCAGATACATTCACAAGATATTAGGAAAATACAATTATAGGACTTTGTCATGGTTTAATCCCAGTTGGCAACTAAGCACCACACAGCTACTCACTCACTCCCCTTACAGTGGAATGGGGGACAGAATGGAAGATTAAAAGTGAGACAATTTGTGGATCCAGATAAAAACAGTTTAATGGGTAAAGCAAAAGCTACGCATGCAAACAAAGCAAAACAAGGAATTCATTCACTACTGCCCATCCGCAGGGAGGTGTTCAGCCATCCCCGGGAAAGCAGGGCTCCATCACGTATAACGGTTACTTGGGAAGACAAATACCATCACTCCAAACATCCCCCCCTTCCCCTTCTCCCTCCAGCTTTTGTTGCTGAGCGTGATGTCATATAGTATGAAATATGCCTTTTGCCAGCTGGGGTCAGCTATCTGGGCTGTGTCCTCTCCCAGCTTCTTGTGCTCCCCCAGCCTATTTACTGCCAGAGCAGAGTGAAGCAGAAAAGACCTTAATGCTGTATAAGCACTGCTCAGTAATAGCTACAACATCAGTGTGTTATCATCATTGTTTTCATTACAACTGCAAAACAGCCACATACTATCTATCTACTATGAAGAAAATTAGCTCTGTCCCAGCCAAACTCGTTACAAGCTTGAATAAAGAACATGCAGTTTAGCTCATCATAAGTAGAGAGACATTAATCCTTCTAAGAGAAAAGTACAGTTATGATAATGCTGAAATTTTGGAAGAATACCAGCATGGTTTACAAGCAAAGGACAAGGATGTTTTAGTACAGTAATATTTTAATATACAATCAGATAGATAAACTATTCCTGCATTTCTGACTGGTAAGTTGAATTTAAAATAGAAAAATTGGCAAATTTTTACCAGAGATGACTTCTGGTACTGGAAAAATTTATTAAAGGTGCAATGGATTATTATTTCTGAACTTTACTAAAAAGCAAAGTTTTTATATATATTGGGATTTTTTGTTTGTTTGCTTGCTTGTTTTCTTGAAAGATATGTTACGGTCCAAAAAAAGTCAGTACAAGGAAGTACTAATCCTGTGTCATATGGAGGATCAGGCTAAGAAGACATAATCATTTCACTGAGTCTTGCAAAGTTATAGATCTATATATCTATAAATCTATAAAGCTTATGCTAAGTGCATTGATTATTTTGAGCTAGAGCATGCCACCTGGCATACTGCAATATGGACCTATACTAAATGCATATAGTTGGGACATGTTAGGAAAACATCTTTGGCAGGAAATTGCCATAGAAGTCAGAAATTTGAGAAAATAATCACAGCATAAAATATTCAGGCATTGAAGGAAGCCTCAGAGACAGTAGTAGTAAATCTATAACATAACATGATAAAGTTTGATATTCCATTTAATACTGACACACACAGTGTAATGAAAGTAGTGATGTTGTATTTATTTTCTCCACTTTTATATGGCTTTTTCAAAAATGAGTTGTACTTTATATTTAATAAGATTAATCTAACTTCGTATAAAAGGCTATTATTAATTCATTTGGGGGAATCTTTCTCTGGAATTATGAAATAATTCTTCAAGCTTAGTAAATAAAAAATATCCAAATCTGACATAAAAAGTGCTGACACTTTAGGAAAAAGAACTCTATTTAGGTGATTGGCTATTGTCCTGGTTTCAATGGAATAGAATCAGAATAATTATTCAGGAAAGCTACTTTTTTGAGAAGAGTGCAGCACCTGATTAGGCGGGAACTAAGCTGATTGATAAGACTCTTTGTTTTAGTTTGTGACATGGTGTGCAGGTTTCCATAGTGATCAAGGTTCCTAGCAAGTTCAAGTGAGCCAGGTACAAAAGCCAGGAGGAGCGAAAGCCAAGGCAGCTGACCCAGGCTGGCCAACAGAAGTATTCCATACCATAAACATCATGCTCACTATAAATTGGAAAGTTTGTGAGGGATGCCTCTCCTCCCTCACCATCCCTGCAGGGGCTTGCCTGTCACTCTGCTTCTGAGGCCTTCTCTCCCCTTTGCTGTAACTGTCTCTCTTTCGCTGAGCTGTGGTGCTTGCAGGGTTTGACATCTAGCATTCACTGCTGGGAGTGTGCAGCTCGTGACCGCTGTATGGGCTGAGTGTAACTTTGTGTTTTATATTAGTACTGGCATTGGTATTAAGTTGCCATTATTATTTTATTAAATCTGTTTCTATTTCAACCCATGGGAGTCCTTTCCTTTTCTTGATTACCCTTTCCCAGGTGAGGAGGGGTCATGGGTGATAGAACAGCTGGCTAAACGATAGCAGCTGTGCACCCAGAAGTTCCAAAATGTTTCCTTCTCATAACAGTTCTTTCATTATATTTCTGAAAAAATATGTATTTTCAGAAGCTACCTTTTTGCACATTCTATGTTGATACATAAATTTATAAAAATTCTACAAAAAAATATTCTCATTCTGATGCAATCTCTTCTGAAATTCTTGGAGATGACATAGCAACACTAGTTTGAACCCTTAGAAATAGCAAACAGCTTCGAGCAAGTGCAAAGCAGTAAGCTGATTATTATAGTCACATCTTAGTGTTTCAGGAGAAGCTATGCAGTCTATGTGTTCTGATACCATGCCCTTTGTAACACTATCTGTTTAGACTGGCCCATCAAAATAACATATAAACAACTATGACTAACTATCACATCATATTATTAGCTATTAGTGTTCTTCAATCAGCTCAAATTATTGTTGCATTACACCATAATGATATTAAGCCTTTTAACATCCTGCTAATAAAGCAAAACATTTAAATAGTAATATATTGCAAAGAAATGTTTTTTGAACTTGATATAAGAACCAGTAATGGAAAAATGTCCACGTCTGTTTTTTCGCTGACTACTTTATATATGTATAAAGGATTTTTATTCTATTTTAATTCTTCTCGTATTTGAATGCTTTTTAAAGTAATGCAAGAAGTAAATAAAGACCACTTGTGTTCTTGTAATTAATGGGAAATTTANATTGTTGCATTACACCATAATGATATTAAGCCTTTTAACATCCTGCTAATAAAGCAAAACATTTAAATAGTAATATATATTGCAAAGAAATGTTTTTTGAACTTGACATAAGAACCAGTAATGGAAAAATGTCCACATCTGTTTTTTCGCTGACTACTTTATATATGTATAAAGGATTTTTATTCTATTTTAATTCTTCTCGTATTTGAATGCTTTTTAAAGTAATGCAAGAAGTAAATAAAGACCACTTGTGTTCTTGTAATTAATGGGAAATTTATTGAGGCACATTACAGCAGAATCATTTCCCACCATCTGAAAAAGGTGGGACAGTGGCAGTGAAAGATGTTATTCCTGTATGAATCAATGAGATGTACTTTGAAAAAATTCCATTGCAAAGCTAAATACCAAAGTACTAGGGGAAAAATAAACAACAGAAAAACAACACAGCAGATGTAGCAGTCAAGGCATTATGTTTTCATGGAAATGTACAGATATTGAGAGAAAAGATATTCCCTTCCCCCACTCAAGAAAAAGAGAAACAATGCTAGGAACTATAGCTAGGAAATAGAATCAACATTCATTAATAACT
>VZSC01002400.1:66130-85014 GCA_013398225.1 Steatornis caripensis | reverse complement strand
ATTTAAACTTCTCAGTTTTGAAATTAGTATTTTTAAGGTCTTGTAGAAAGCATTTCGTTTTTTGGCTATTTTTGTCTAAAACTTAATATGTATAGAAGGAATGATAATTTTAATTATCTTACAGTAATTTTCAAGGAAGTAAAAAAAAGCATAAGGTTTACAGTTAATTCTGGCTTTAGCATATATCTACATCTAGGTTTTTAGATATACTTTGAAAAAATTTTCTTCCTGTTTGTTTCTTGTATTTTCTTTTAGGGTTCCTTGGCTATTTATTTAATTTAAGACTTCTTCCTAGATATTTTAATATATTTTAATACCTATTTGCAATAGGTGTAAATCTATAAATTATGCCTTTTTCAAATGTTCCTTGTAGTACTGTTTTTCACTATTTGACTCATCTTTTGTTGTGTATTTGCTTGTTAAAATATTATCACAGAACCACAGATTGGTAGAGGTTGAAAGGGACCTCTGGACATCACCTAGTCCAATTCCCCTGCTAAAGCAGGTGTCCCTAGAGCAGGTTGCACAGGAATGCATCCAGGTGGGTTTTGAATATCTCCAGAGAAGGAGACTCCACAACCTCTCTGGGCAGCCTGTTCCAGTGCTCATTCACCCAACAAGAATTCCGCGGTGAGTAACAATCCTTTTTAAATGAACTTTGCTATATTTAACTGTATCTTGATTTTTCTTTTGTGTATTTCTGATGCACTGATTTTCCAGTACTATACCATAGACTCGATGGATAAGGAATGCTACATGAGATTGAAGCTGTGGTGAGGGATATAGGAGAAGCATCCATCCCTGCAACAATTTCAGGATGGAGAAGTTAATTCTTACTAGAGCTGTTCATGCTGCCACTGTGCAGGCAGGAGAATAATGAAAGCTGTCAAAGCCCAATGTATTGATTTTCCTCACCCTAATGTATTACTAAGACTTACTGGCAGAAACTTCCATTTCCTTTTGCCTTTTCACCTGCTTCTCACAGTCTCTTCCAACTGCTTCTAACATTTCCTGCCACCACCAAGTCCACCTTCCGTGCAGGAACAGCATGACCTCACACCAAATGAAGATCATGGCCAGTGATCAACAGGGCTGGCTGGCTGACTGAGGGAGTACTTTCAGCTCGTTTACCAGCTGATTTTTAAAGGTGATAGGACAAGGAATTTCTGTAATCAGGGCAAGAACCTATTGCAGTTTATTATATCACTTCAAAGTACAAATGAAGTACAACATATTAGCCAAGATGGCGCTTACAAAATATACAGGATAGAGCAGATCATCTCTGAGTCTTCTACAAACAATCAAATATATGGGTAAGGAAGGTTTAATCAGATCTCAGAAAAACCCTCAGGGAATTCCAGGTTTTAGTGCTCTTTCTCAAGTTCTGGTGCTAGTCTTTGGTGATGTTAGGCCAAGAAATTATTTTCTGGGTTTTTGTTCTGTTGTTTCTTTTTCTCCACTCTCCTAAACCATCAGTCACTGCTTATAACCTCCATGGTGTTACATAACATCGATTTATTCTACCCATCTTGAGCATATCCAACACAGTCGGCCATCACATCACATTCCCCCCAGCATGATGGGGCTTACAGAAGTTTAGTTTACATTATCATTAAATTATGTTCAGTACAAGTAAAGACACACTTTGCTGCACGTTCAGCTTTCCCACAGTTCCTTGCTTGCTGTATTTTTTGGCCAGGTCATTCTTGATGCTTCTTTTGTCATCCAAATGATAACATTTCCCACTGACTCTGCAGTGCATCTGTGATTTACCATGTGCCCTTAAAACTTCTTGGAATCTCTACCTGTAGCAGTGCTACCTTCAGACTAGATATAAGAAAGACATTTTTACAAGGAGAGTGGTGAATCACTGGAACAGGGTGCCGAGAGTGGCTGTAGATGTCCCATCCTTGGAACCATTCAAGATTAGGCAGGATGGGGCTCTGAGCAACCTCATCCAGTTGAAGATGTCCCTGCTTATTGCAGGGGGTTTGGACTAGATGACCTTTAAACGTCTTTTCCAACCCAAACCATTCTATGATTCTGTGGTTGTATAATACCTTGTCCTAGAGGAGAAATATCTGTGGCTCAGGTACTGTAGCTGATCATCATGGCTTCGTACAAGACACAATACTTTATTTTTTTTCCATTCAGATAGCTTACTGGAGGATCTCAAATGAAAAATGAATTACTTTCTGTCTATGCATTGTCACTGGTTAGTAAATATGGCAGGATCATTTAGTTAAAATTGAAGTTTTGGAGAAAACCCAAAGGTTTCTCCTACCAACTAAATGATCAAAATGAGCTGTTGCTCAAAGCTGACCAATAATCATCACATGTGATTTGGTGGGGAAGAGGGGAAAGTGTAAAGGTATGCCCTTATATTGTGCAGTAAAGGAGGGAAGTTTGGGGGATTTTGCTGTCTTCTAGTATAACTGAATACAATATCTGTTTCAGCTTACCCCAGTCTTTGCAGATTTTCTTCCTTTTTGTATTCAACTGAAGTCTGTAGAAGTGAAAGGCTTAATAGCCTGATGAGTTGTTTCTAATTCATCAATAATTTTGATAAAAGTTTCTCATTATTTTTCAGTCCCCATCAACTCACTACTATCGGGGCATGAATTTTTTAGTAAATCAAGGAAATCTCTAGAAGAATATAAAGCTGAAAAAAGAAAGTGGAAAAACATATCCACTCTGAATGTCCCCATTCCTAAACCAGTCAGGTATCTAGTGAACACTTCTGGATTATTTTCACTCTAACTTCACTGTTAGTGCACATGAACATTTTATGTCCTAATGATTGCATGTCCCTTACTCTTGCTTTGTTGCATTCAGCAGTAATTTTTCTGTTTCAAGATTTTGTATTCAAATTACATGTGAAATCATATGAAAACTTGCTTCTTAAATTTGTTATTTGGCTGTCACTGTTCAGTTTTGATATTTCTTTTTCATCATACACACCTGTGTATTTTAGTGGGGCACTCAAATGTGCAGACACTGATGCGTGATTTATAATGCTCAAAGTACCTCTCATGCACATTTTTGAAGCTTCCTTTTTGCATTGCTGTACAGCCTTTTCCTCTGTTTCTGTAGCACCTGTTTACTTCAGGAAATGCAAAGTGCCTAGTAGAAATTTCATCCCAGTAGATCTGATTTTTCACCATCACTAGTAAAGCCCCAGGCATTGAGTTTCTAGCAGGCACAGGGCAGTTTGCTGTCAAAGAGGCCAGGGATGCCTTGGCTGGGCAGAGCCAGTTGGAGCTGCTCAATGCCCCACCTTGCCACGCTCAAGTGCCTGTCACCATCCTACTGAAACTGTCACTGGCTTGCAGGGTACCACCAGCCTACCCAGGGGCAACAATCTCTGTGTCAAAGGCACCCGTTGCCCTCCCTGTGGAACTCCTAGAAGGAGTCAGGGGAGAGTGTGGGGGGAATAACGCACCATCAGAGCCCCAGGCTGAGAAGCCTACATTCACCCTGGGCACCACACTCCTCCTGGCAGGGAAGACAGGGCAGCTGCGACTCAGATCCTTGTGTGTGTAACATTGCAAAGTGAATGGATGATTAT
This sequence comes from Steatornis caripensis, assembly GCA_013398225.1. NCBI lineage: Eukaryota > Metazoa > Chordata > Aves > Caprimulgiformes > Steatornithidae > Steatornis > Steatornis caripensis. The sequence continues at coordinate 81,446 of VZSC01002400.1, read as the reverse complement.
TACAGATGCACAGACTTCATGAAAACTTGCTGGAAGAGCTAGGTTTTCTTTTATATAAATATAGATGTCTATGTGTACAATAAAAAAACCAGACTACTTTAGCAGCAGAAGGGAGATGCAGCCATCCGGGAAGAGGAATAAGGCTTTCTCTTTTAAAAATGACTAGACGGGGAGAGCACCTGTAGATTCAACATCCTAAATTCTTATAGGAAAAAAAAAATAAATAAAAGGAAGCCACAATCTGTGCTCTCAGATTATTGCAAACAGATCCCTGAGAAGTCAGTGAAAACTGTGAAAACATACCTACACAGAGCTTGGATCCTTGCTGTTTAATGGCATAGAGGTGAAAACTGGGAATTAAATATTTGAAATATTGAACTTTTGTGTGGTTTCCTACATGCATCACACTGAGTCTTAAAGGATCCTTTTAGTTGCCCACACGTAGTCATGCAGCACTATGTGTGATGGCCTACAGTATTTGAGGTATCTACACAGAGCTGGAAAGTATTACACGAGATCTTGAGAGCAAGTGTAGCAGAAGGCTTAGTGCATTTTAAATGGCACTTGGCACCTGTGCAAGGGCAAAAAAAAGTGCACCTGGGGTGCTTAAAAATTATGAATGAGATTAATGTTTTCTACTGTAGGTCATCTAAATGTCAGTCTTCTTACCTAACTTAATTCATATAGTTCAGCACCTCCTAGAAAAAATTAATCTCATTTTTCTTGGACACTTGCTTTAAGATAGAAAAGCTTACATTTTTGAGTTACTTGTCTCTTATCTTTGACTTAGAGGGAACTTTGATGACTTCTCTGGATACGTGTCTCTAAGACAGGGAAAGTTACATAAATCTAATACTCCATGTGTAGCTGACGGGTATATCACAGATTGAGACAGAAAATAGACTAGATATGATAATATAGGGTTAGTAACAAGCTTCTAGCAAAGAGCTATGTGAGATGTAGAAGCACAGTAGTCAGGTTTTACATTTCATCTCTGGCATGTTTCTGTATTTTCTGTTCCCATTCCTTTCCTCAAAATTACCAGTTTTATCTAGGCATGCTGTAAGGTGGTTAAAACTGTGACTCTTGCTTGACGAGTCATTGCACTGTAATATGGATTTCTGATCTCATCTTCATATTAATATCAATCTCTGAGTTGCATTGGTACAAGTCACATCCTTAGAAAAGAGACACAAACACGTACCAAGCCATATGATGAGAGGTGAGGTGGGTGCAAATCTCCCTAACCCATATAATGGTTGCAAGTCCTGTCAAGCAGTTCAGAAGGGCGCTGCGTTTAGAAAAGATGCTAGCCTTCTCATATGTCTTATAATGGGATCCTGCTCAGTTGAGAGATCCATGAGAAACACATTTGCTGGAAGCATGCAACAACAAAATCCTTGTACAAATCTTTCATGAAGTCTCTGAGAGGCTTTAGAGTATCTTAAAATTCTTTTAGAAATAAGTTCACTACCTGAATCACAAAGTAATATGTTAAGAGCGTAAGACAAAGAAGAGTATTTTGCATTAACATTTTGTTTTCTTTAAATGCAAAAGGAATCAAAGATTTTCCTCCAAAATCTCCTGATAATTTAAAAAATTCATTAAAGGAAAAAGGTCATGAATGAAACAGAAAAGCACACAGGCAGATTAATAACTTGATTTATTTTTCCCTATTACAAACCATGACATTCCACTTGAGTATTTTATTCACACCTTTATGACTTCAAAATAGTATGGTAGTTACAAATCCACATTTGGCAATGATTTGAGCATAATGGAATTAATGGACTGTAAAGTACAGTTAGAAGTATCTTTGCTTACTTTATTTTACTATCTTTAGATTCCTTTTTCACTTTTTTCTTGTTATCTCTGACCTCATTGTCAATCTACTTTTTTTGCAGTTTCGAAAAATTTGTTTTAGATTGACTACATCAAAAATATGGAAATTGAACTATTATTCTATATCTAACACTTGGTGGAAAAAAGAGTTAATGTTAAAGTCAGCTTTTAAAGCATTCATTCTTGCATAGTTGGGCATCTGACATGTGATCACTATTTATTATAGTAATCAATATTGACATTTTTCTTGCTTGTGCTGCACAATACTCACCTGTTACTTTTTATTTTACACTTAGATTATTAATTTACATGGGCCAAGCTTATTCACAACAATAATAAATAATAATATCCATGAAAAATTTGCTCTATGGTGACTCCAGGGAAATGAAGAAACGCCAAAATAAAACTTGATTATTTGAATAAAGTCGTGGCAGATGCACTTCCCTGACAAAGACCTAATAAATATTAGGGCTTTCCGGCTGTGGAAACCTACTTACCTTGCTTTTTCGCGTGCCCACAGTGGCTGTTGCCAGGCTCACAGTCCCTGGAAGACGGGACCCCCAGCCAATCAGGACTGACCGCAGGTCAGACTCGATGAGGGTATAAGCAGAGCTCCGCCGGAGGAGGAGTTGAGCCGGCCTTCTGCAGAGCAGTGGGTCTTTTCAGTGATGTCCAATGACATGACGAGAGGCAATGGGCACAACCTGAAACACAGGAGGTTCCCTCTGAACATCAGGAAACACTTTCTGACTGAGAGGGTAATCAAGCAGTGACACAGGTTGTCCGGGGAGTTTTCAGAGTCTCCCTCCTTAGAGATATCCAAAACAAAACCTGCCTAGACACAGTCCTGGACAACTTGTTGTAGGTGGCTCTGCTTGGGCAGGGAGGTTGGACAAGGTGACCTCCAGAGGTTTCTTTGAACCGCAACTATTCCATAGTTCTGTGATCTCTAGGAATGCCAAACTTTAAGCAAAGACTAATATACAAAGACTATCTCTCCTTCTTCACCACTCAGGGGGCTCTTTCCATCCTGGCAAGTGGGGTATTCACACAAAACCATGCTCTTAGAACTATGATTCCACAGGTAATAATACTAAAGTTAAGTTCAGGAATAGGCACACAATCATTTTTTAAAATGACAGTGCTTTGACATACTGTAGACTTGTTACCTGATAATTGTGTGTCGTCTAGCACAGCCCCTTTAGCACTGTGTACTGTGGTCCTTGTTGCATTCTAAGCACAAGTTTCTTGTGCAAGAAGCACAGAACTTTTGGTTTTCATTTAAACCAACACATTCAGAAATGGCTTGATGAGAAGCCCTTAGTACTACCAAACTTCTACCAGACTCACTGAAGGCCATATTACTTTTGCGTCTTGCCTGACAAATACCTCAGAATAGATTTGTGCCTAACAGTGATGGTGTAACATGGCAGCAGTGAGGCTGTAGCATGGCTACATGATATTTCATGACTTTAGGGAAGATGTTTAATTGATGAATACATTGTTCATAAATGTTCAGTTTTACTGTAACTACTACCAGGCACGTAGATGATCCAAATTCCCTCAGTTGCTTACCTTTCATTTTCTTCAGGACCTTGAACATCCCCTGCATTGCAAGTCTGCATCTCAGCTATATTCAGCAAAGCTTTCTTTACTGTGAGGGTGTTTAAATCAGTAGAGTCCAATAAACCTTCACAACCATTAAAATCATCTTCCATCCAAATGAGCACAGATAGTAATCAAGCTGTTGCTGCCTCTTGTTTAATGAAACCTTGTTTGGAAAATTGCCCCTTTAAAGGGTAGTAGTTAATTTTAGAAGTCTGTGTATCACTTTTCCTTTGGAACACTCTTTTTGATCTCTTAAGAACCACTGTTTCTAGCAGTTTCCATCAAGCTGTCGTTCAGAGAAGTGTTCTGTTTCTTTGGTCTTAAACCCAATGAGCCAATTTTTTTGTGCTGTAAGATAATAACTCGAGAAACATTTGCTACAAACTGACTTTTTCTGAGCACACAGTGATGTAAAAGATGCTTAATGTCATGTTTTATAGCTGATGCCTTTATGGCCTACGCTTTTTTATGGTATGCAACGTTTATTATTGCATTTTTCTACTTCAATATCCAGCAAAGAAATTAACTGAAAATGTTACAGACGTGCTGTAGCTGATGAAAACAATAAAACAGTGAACTGTGTAAGTAATGTCTGAACTGTGAGAGCTATTCTGAGTTGCAACTTTTGAAGAAAGTTTTGTTTGCTTGTTTTAAATTGAAGAACCATTAGTATACTCAGAAAAACCTGTTGCTCATTAAAATGTACCAAGAAATATAAAAGCACATTTACGCACTAATGCACTCCATGCAAAATCTTCACCTGCATAGTATTGTATGTACCATGTAATCAGGCTTTTCTGAAATTTCTGCTCTTCTGTTTCCATTCTGTTCTGCTCTTGTACCTCATTCACAGGAGGGAAAAATTGCTTTACAGCAGATAACAACACCTAACAGCTTAAAGCAAATTTTCTATCTAATATTGGGTACAAGACTGAAGTACCTGAAGATTGTAAGACAGGGAACTACTATGGGTCACCTGTTCTTTACATTTATTGAAAGTTTCTGTGGTCCTTTCTTACTTTTCATTTTTCAGGCAACCCTCCAGAAAAGGATCTGTAAGTGCATCCTTAAATGTATTCTTCCTTTAAGAGTCCTCTGAGACTAAAACAAGATTTCAAATAAATGCCCACAGTTGATTACATGGCTGTAATCTTATTTGACCATAATATCCTTTGACATTAATACTTATTAATGTATAGTCCTCTCTTACTGTGATGGGTTGACTCTGGCTGGATGCCAGGTGCCCATGAAATCCACTCCATCACTCACCTTCTCAGTGGGACAGGGGAGAGAAAAAATGAAAGGCTTATGGGTTGAGATAAGGATGGGGAGAGATCACTCATCAATTACCATCATGGGCAAAACAGACTCAACGTGGGGAAATTAGTTTAATTTATTACCAATCAAATCAGAGTAAGGTAATGAGAAATAAATCCAAATCTTAAAAACACCTTCCCCTCACCCCTGCCTTCTTCCCAGGCTTAACTTTACTCCCAATTTTCTCTGTCTCCTCCCCTCCAGTGGTGCGGGGGGAAGGTGAATGGAGGTTGCGGACAGTTCATCACATGTTGCCTCTGCTGCTCCTTCCTCCTCAGTGGGGGAGGGCTCCCCACACTCTTCCCCTGTTTCAATGTGGGTCCTCTCCCATGGCACACAGTCCCTCACGAACTTCTCCAATGTGAGTCCTTTCCACGGGCTGCAGTCCTTTTCACAAACTGCTCCGGCGTGTGTCCCTTCCAGGGGGTGCAATCCTTCAGGAACAGACTGCTCCAGCATGGGTCCCTCACAGAGTCACAAGCCCTGCCAGCAAACCTGCTCCAGCATAAGCTCTTCTCTCTTCATGGGTCCACCGGTCCTGCCAGAAGCCTGGTCCAGCATGGGCTTCCCACAAGGCCACAGCCTTCTTTGGGCATCCAGCTTCTCCAGTATGGGGTCTTCCACGGGCTGCATGTGGATATCTGCTCCAATGTTAACATCCATAAGCTGCAGAGACACAGCCTACCTCACCATGGGCTGCACCACGGGCTGCAGTGGAATCTCAGCTCCGGTGCCTGAAGCACCTCCTCCCCCTCCTTCTTCACTGACCTTGGTGTCTGCAGAGTTGTTACTCTCACACATTTTCTCTCTCTCTGGCTGCAGTTGTTTGGGGGTTTTTTCCCCCTCTTAAATACGTTATCCTAGAGGTGCTACCACCATAGCTGATGGGCTTGGCCTTGGCCAGCAGAGGCTCAATCTTGGAGCTGGCTGGCATTGGCTCTGTTGGACACAGGGGAAGATTCCAATAGCTTCTCAAAGAAGTCACCTCTCTAGCCACCCACTGCCAAAACCTTGCCATGAAGATCCAATACACTTACATTAACAAAATATGCATGCAAAACAAATTATCTGCTTGCAGGGAAGTTATGGGAACCTTTTTTCTTTTACAATGTGCTGATTATTATTTTACCTTGACTGGTCATTATTATCTTTTTAATCAGATCAGACTCACTTGTGTCTTATGTGATTATTGCCATTTTAAACAACTCCCACAAATGTTAGTTTTTTAGTTGGTTCTATGTATAGCATTGGTGTGGGGCATTTGGTATGTTTAAAAAATATGTTGTGAGTCATTGAATAAACAAAGGCACTCCAGAAATGTTATCAGTAATAGAGTAGTAATCTCCATAGGAATATATGTAGATAACTGATCTCCCTACAACTACCTGACAGCCTTGCATTTGTAAATCCAAAGATATTCTTTGCTGTTTTAGTTAGAATATCACATTATGATCTGTTATTATTTGACATAATTGCAATAGTTGTACTTAGATTCAATACTTCCCATTTATGACATATTGCAAGTAAAACCACTGTGATGTTCCTAGATGTATAGCATAGTATACTAAGACAGTAAAGTGAGATACCTAAAAATCCATTTTACCACATTATGAAAATTATGTACAATTAGCATATTCCTGTCATTATTAAATAACTGTTACTTACTCCTAGTATTTTGAGGTACTAGTAATCTTAATGTTATGGTCCTCAGATGTTATTTGATTCACTAATTGCTAAAAGTAGAATGGAATTCATGCAGCCTCGTTTAGCTTTCTAAAATGGTAGCAGTGGTTGAGGTAGTGCTCTCTTCCATCAGTGGGTACAGAAGAGCACATTCAGAGCACAGTTCATCTTACTACAAGAGGCTGATAGGAAAAATTGTCCACAGTCTCTCTATCCAGCATGGAGAGGTGGAGGTCTGACCACTAGTCCCCATTGGTTTCCTAACTAGTGCTTCTTTAAAAGGAAGCCTTAATCTGTCTGTAGTCTCTAGTCTCTGATCTGTATTTTTCCCAGTTTACTATTTATTACTTTTGCCTCTCATTCCCTTTTCTTCCTATTAACCAAAGAACAGATTTCAGAATTGTACTTTCCTTAAAATTCTTACTTAAAACTTTCCCAAAACCTTCCAATTGTTGCTACTTTACATCTAGCTGTTTCTGATACTCAGATTCATGGTATAAGTACAGAAGTAGAGCAGTAATGAGTAATAAATGCTTATGAAGCACTATCTGTTTACCTATGCACCAGTTATTCCTGTCTGATCTAAAGAAGGAAAACTTTTAAGAGGCTAAAAATATGAAAAACAGAATGTCAATCTCATAGCTTTAAATAGTGCATGTGATGCTGACTATCACTCTATCAAGGAATAATTGATCTACAAATTGAGTTTTCAGGCATTTTGCCCCTGTGGGCTAAGTAGCATCCAACGAAGATCAAAAGTGCCTTTGAAATCCTATGTTCAGAGACAAGGCAAAATTGTGTTAGATGATCTAGGGCACAATAACGAGCACACAGAGAAGAAAGATTAGTACATTTCTCCCCAGATGGTGCATCAGATCAAGTGAAACACTGTTGAAATGCTGATGTAACCTTGAACTGAAATGAGAGTGACTTCTGTAAGACTTTTACTAGTGTGAGAACAACATGATCATAGACACTAGGTAGTCAGCAGATGACCAATTATCTAGCCAAGAAAAGATAGTCCTGTATTTGTTCTTGGTGATTGGTAACTAACAGATATTATTCTGCTTTCATTTGTCAGATACCACAGTACTGACAAACACTCTTCTCTAGCTTTGACCAGAAGCAGATTTCACTAACAGAGCCAAACTGCAAGATTTGTCAAGCTTCACATTTTAAAAGTTTGGTCTTGAAAGTCTATAAAATTATTTTCATGATCAGGTTCATATAATGCATTTGGAAAGATGTGATTTTATTAGTCAACACTTAGTGTGTGGGTTGAGTTAATGAATAACACTATATAAAATTTGCTTAATATGTTAACTTTTTAGTTGCAATTTTATTACTGAAAATTAACAATACTACTGACTATAAATTAAAATTATCTTACAGGAAAATGATGACTCTGCTATATTTTGAGGAGTTTATATTTTGATGGAAAATTGTTCAATACTAGAAACACAACTGCAAAATATGACAAGAAAAATTGTAAAATTGCATAGCAGTGGTTTATAAAAGTTTTTAAAATTACTTGTCCTTGTGCAAAGTTAAAAACATAACATGATATATAGCATGCATAGGAAATAAAATTATTTCTCTTATACCATTTTTTATACCTCTAATTTTAAATAATGTGTGTTACAGCATTAATAAAATAGTAAAAAAGTCTCTTAAATAGGATAAAACGGCTTTGTACACTATGTGTGTAAAAATATTACACTAGTTGACTTCTGAAAAGCATAAAGCTTACAGAAGAATTAAAAAAAAAAAACTCAAAATTACCTAAGATATTTTAATTACAGAGACTATTAATGTCAGTAAATGGAGATACTTGTCAGATTTCAGTTTCCAGTTGTTCAAAATTTTTGACCTTATCAATCCTAATATTTTTTCTACTTGTTTGATATTTGTCACAATAAGTAAGCACTGTAAATTTGGCCTCAGCCTCATAGTGCATCAAGCAAGGACGTTACCTCATAGACATGTCATAATGATGAATTAATTAAAGCTGGGAAAGTGCTCACATTATGCTAATGAACTCTTCTGCCAAAGCTAAAAATAAGTAACTTCAAAAATAGCCATGGAAATCTTTAGAGTGGCAATTATTTAATTACAGGACACCTTTAAAGAAATGAAAGATAACTCAAGTGAATATAATTATTTTTTCAGTTATGCAACTTCACAACAGCAGCTAAAAAACAGCATTCAAAGTGCAGAACTTAGGGTAACACAGATCAAGGCAGCTCCATAGAGTTTAGTTCACTGAAAACTGCTTGTGATATTTAAGCATCAAGTTATAATTGTTTAGTTACTATAACTGTATTTGACATTTAGGATGTCACTCAGCTCACTCTAAAACTTATCATTAAAAATCATATGAAGGTATCATGTACTAAGCTCTTAATATGTTGTTACACATAGAAGCCCTGAACGTACCTTCAGAAAAGTCCCAGTAGTGCTGAAAATGGGTAATGCATTAATTAAAGCATACATAATGCTCAGATGTTATGATAATCCAGTCTTAATGGGATGTTGATGATGTTTTACACTGTTCACTTCTGTTTGCTACAGAAGGGATTGTAGAGGGACCAAAATGGAACCCCACAGTGTCTTTAGCTAAAAATATTTAGGCCAGACTGAAAGAAAACTTTGTTGTATTTAACCACTTCAGCTTTTGTGATTGGGAAGACTCTTGCTAAGTGTGTACCTGAATTCAGTAGATTCCTCCTGTGTTGATCTGAAATTTTCCTCCAGAGCTTTCATAGCAACAGATATAACTCTCCTGATCTGAGCAGTCATTTGATTTACTCTCCAAACAAGACCCACTGGAATTAGAAAATAGGCTGACAAGATCTTAATGCTTCGAGGGACACAGTTGACAAGTAATGCTCTAAAAACACTCTGCATATACAGGCTTCACTGAGATGCCAAAAGCAAACCAAGAAAAAGGGCAGGAGTCAAGATCTCTTTAATTTAATAACACAAGGAGTAGAGATGCTTTCCTTTTATATAATATCCCACCAAACAGACAACTTGAGTAGGTTTAGGCATACCTCAGCCCGCCATGATCCAAACATGCTTTCAGTGCTCAAGCACATGACCCAGCCACCAGATCAGAACCTAAATGAAGTGTTGCCGGTGTTTAGTTCTAGTGAGATTGGCCCGCTGTGTAGTAGTAAATAAAAGACATGGCCAAAAGACAGAAAAAAATCTGTTAAAATCAATGTACTGAACTCGGATCTTTTACTATAGCTTTTAGAATACATGCCAGAGAACAAAAGAGATCGAGTATTCTGGGCTGACTTTTACTAATTTTGCATGTTGTCATCCTGTCTTTTTGGGACAGCTGAATTTTCTTGGAGTCAGCAAACAGTGTAGAACTGATAAAGCACATATCTCTGAATAAGGGATATCTTATTTTCAATATTTTCTCAAAAGTATCTTAACATGAAACAGTAATTATTTTAAGTTTGTAACCTAGCTATTGAACTATTCTTCTCTTAACCACAGTATCCATGTAGTTAATACAGCATCACAAAAGTGAGCTCCCAGGAACTTCAATAGAATTACGTTTCCATTACTCTAGGAGCAAGCTCAAGACAATTTGCTGCTTTTTAGTGGTGGTTTTTTGTTTTGTTTTTGTTTGGGTTTTTTCCCCATTGTCATCTCTTTTCAGCAATCTGAAATTGTTATAGAGTCTGCAGCATCTAGATTAATGTGTATTATCTATCACCAGAAGATATAAGCATAACTGTTATCAGCTAAAGGTTACTGTAAGATGTGCAAGTATTAGAATAGTGAAATTATTTTAAGTGTAAAGACAAGGTTATTAGATTTGTGACCACATTCTTTACCGATGAATTATAGCCCAATATTTCAACAATAAGGAACCATGGATTATGGCTCAATCGCTATCCTGAGCCTAGTGTTTATTTTTCTGTTGATTAGAAAAAGGATTTGCTAAAAATGCAGTCACTCTTTCTTCCTTTTCTTATTCTGAGATACGTTGGGTCTGTGTGACGGGGTTTTGGTAGCAGGGGCAGTGGCTACATGGGTGGGTGGCACATGTAAGAAGCTGCTCGAAACTCCCCCAGCTCCAAGTTGCCCCTGCCTCAGGCTGAGGCTGGGCTGTTTAGAGACAATAGATGCGCCTCTGTGAAAACATACATAAGAAGGGGACAAATAAGCATTTAGTTGAGACCTGCAGCTGAGGAAGGAGTGGGATGTGGGAAAATACCTATGCAGGTACCAGGAGTCAGTGAGGATGGAGGGGCAGGAGGCAGCCAGAGCAGAGATTTCCCTGCAGCCTACCGCAAGAGGGAAGGCTATGCCTCTGCAGCCCACAGAGAATCGAGGTGGAGCAGCCCATGAAGGACCATGGCAAGTCAGAGATGGACCTGCAGCCCATGTGGGACCACGGTGGAGCAGAGATGAACCTGCAGCCCGTGGAGGACCCCACACCAGGGGAGAAGTTGCCTGCTCCGGAAGCAGACTGTGACTGCATGGGCAACCCGTGCTGGGTCGGCACGTTCCTGAGGGGCTGCACCACGTGAGAAGGACTCACATCGGAGGGGTGCATGAGGGACTGTCTGCTGTGAGAGAGAACCCACGTTGGAGCAGGGGAAACATATGGGGAGTCCTTCCCACCTGAGAAGGAAGGAGCAGCAGAGACAATCTTTGGTGAACTGACTGCACCCCCATTCCCTGTCCCCCTGCATCAGAGACATCAGCAGAGAGGGAACTCAAGCCCTGGAAGGAGGGAGGGGCTGAAGGAGGAAAAGTGTTCATTTGTTTTTAAGATCTGGCTTTTTGTGTCTCCTTATCCTACTCTGCTTTGATTAATAACCGATTAAATTGAATTTTTTCCCCAAGTTGATTCCGGTTTTGCCCATGACCATAACTGGTGAGTGAACCCTCCCTGTCTTTGTCTTGACCCACCAGGTTACATTACATTTTCTCTTCATCTCAGCGTAGCAGGGAAGAGTGAGCAAGCGGCCACGGGGTTCTTTGTTGCTGGCTGAGCCTAGACCACAACATGAGAAAAACCACCATCTTTTGTTCAGAATACATTTGATATTCTTGTTCTTATTCTAATCAGTGGTATTGTACACTGCTTCAAGATAAATCTCTTGCTTTGTTGTGTTATAGTTGTCATAAAGAAACATATTTGGAGTCATCATCTGTAACTAAAACTATGTTTCTATTTGCTGTCTAATGATTTTTGTTTGTTTCTTTTATGCCTAACAATTAGGGTCTGATTATGGCTAGAGAAATATCGTATATACTTATTTTCCATGAAGCAAAGAAATGTTCCATCCAGTTGTAAGGAGATGCCTGATGTTCATCTTCTTTGATGATATGACATAGTTTCAAATGGATTCTGCCAAATATTGTGACTGGGGCCAGAGCTATACAATATCCTGAACTCAAAGTTTTAGATTAAACAAATATCTCAGTCTATTTGCCTTCCCCTGTCAGAGTGTAAAAGAAAGCTGAATAATGTAATGTCTCTTTCAAGGAAGAAAAACAGAAATTAAAGAAGAGTTTAGTATCTTTTCAACAGACACAGGATCATGAACAGACAGTCATACCTATGACCTCTTCCCTGGTCATACTTTGACAATTCTTAACAGGAAGTAGTGATTCTAACTACTCAGAGCCCTCATTCCACTTCTAAGAGTACTTTCCTGTCTTTCAGTAGTCATAGAAGCTGTCTCAGCTGTTTCTACCCCTTGTTTACCTCTTTCTTTTTTAAATTCAGTGTTATAACTCTGGTGTAACAGCAGAGCAATAGCAGACTGTGAATTTTCAGAAATGGACATGATTGCTAAAAGAGTTTCTTAAAACAGAGTAATTGCCTGGCTTTTGCTAGAGCAAAGCAACACCAAATCCAGAAGGAAATAATGTTTAACTGGTCATTTTTAGAATTTGGCATCATCACAAAACCAAAATATGGACTTAACCTAGCTCCAGTGCAAGAAGATCTGATCAGATTTCATTGCTTTATTTTCCTTTTCTCCCCCTCTAAATTCTTTCATGCTGTTTCTGCCATTTCTGGAGGTGGCTAGGCTAATTTGTGGCACTTTACAAAGCTATATTAAAAAATCAGAAACACAACTGAAGCAATCAGCATTTGTTTCTAGCTCAATACCATGTGACCTGTTTCCACAGATATATTTGCAAAGCAAAGAAGTATTTCTGAATTTGACTCCCTACCTCTGTGTTTGTTTTGTTTCATTCTGTTTTAGTTTAATTTAGCTTGGTTTGTTTCCCTTCAAGTTCCCCTGGCAGTTTATTAGGTATTTTCAATGACAATTTTAAGATATTTTTTAAAATCAGTTTTTTCCTTGAATTTTTTCGCCTGTATCCTCTTTCCAACTACTAGCTGGACTAAAGTATTTTGTAGACATATAAGATAAATTTGCAAGATTAGAAGTGCTCTGTGTCTATCAGTCAATGGCAAAAGTAAACTTTTGAAGAGATTTTTGTAACTTAGTTTATTCTTTCAAGCTATGGAGGACTTAACCATCAGAGGCTGTTAGAGATGTAAACTGTTCACTCTCTACAGGGCTGTTTATTTCAAATGTCAGTTGTATTTGGCTTCTCTTCTCTGTAGATAAATCATCAGAAAACAGTTGTAAATTGGTTGTTCAAGCTGTAAGGTGGAATGCATAGATTAAAATTCAAATGTATGAAAGAAAGGCTGCAAGAAAACAGAAAAGGATGACAATTTGAACTAAAGTAATTGGTATTGTTAAATATAAAAAATTAGGGAAAAATTTGATTCATAACAGTATTTGTTATTGACCAAGAACAGCTCTTACACTGCTAACTGTAGAATCCTACCCTACTTGTGTTTTACTGATGGTCATTTCAGTAACATCTGAATTATTTTCCTGCTAAGCTAAACACAAATGAAAGCAGAGGTGTACATGCCAGTACCAATACTACAATCCCAGTACACCAGAACAGGAAATATAGTACTATGCAGTGTGAGGGTACCCCCACCAAAAAAATAAGTGCTAGATCTGTGACTGCTAGCAAATCAAAACAGACTTTTCATTAGTAGAAGTCCCTATGGGTCAACAGTGCCACATTATACTGCCGTTGTCTTCTACCGCATCTCATGTAAACTGCATGCATGTTTGCAAAACCTACACTTTAAACTTCCTGAATGCCAAATTACTGAAAACTGACAAAGCAAATTATTTCCCTGTGCTTTGGAAATTCTAATGACTAAGAAGAAATTTAGTGTCTCTATAGAGTGACTAATTTTGTCTTTTGACACTGTTTTGACATAGAGAGTATAGATTTTCGGTTGACTGTAAAACTTCAGGTTTAAAATCACTTGTGATATAATTACTAGCTTTATGTAAAAATACATAGAAATGCATCACAGCTGAATTCAAGTTTTTGTGTTTATTACTAGTAAAATTATAAGAAAACTCCTATTGGTGTACCATTTAATTGAAAAACCTAAAACTTGAGACAGGTCTCGCTGAAAAAATTCTCGATATGTACAAAGCTCTTAAGATTCTGTATATAGTAACTTTAAGTTCCTCTCAAACAGTATTTCAGAGTAGAAATTAATTACTTCCCTATAATTACAGGCAAAACATTCTAGTTTTTACTGAATTTTCTTGGCATTGTCTATGTCTGTAAATCTTAAACTAAAAATGACATTTGGTTTGTGAACTTAGAATCTTGAGCATTAACTTAAGAGACGAAAATTAATTCTGATAATGTCTGTGATAAAAAGAAGAAGCAGTTGCATACAGATCTCCTAATACTTTCTCTACAAACAGATCGCTTGAGCAGTAATTGTGTCTGCAAGGGGAGAAAGAAAGCCAAGAAAATGAAAGCAAGCCAAAAAAATAAAAGAAATCAAGCCCAAAGACCTTGATTTGACTTATCTACTAGAAAAATGCTGAGTTTGGCCCTATGAACACTCATTACTATCTGGGATTCCTCAGATGTGGAACTTCTATGTTGAAAGCTGACTCAACTTTAAATGGAAACTAAACAGAGTTTTGAGGTTCACAATAATGACATTCAAGTCTGAGTGTCTTAACCTAATGTACAATTATCCTTTATGTATAGCAAAAAAAAATACAAAGGAATATGCCAGCTTCTCTACAGTAACTGTACCTGTACTCTTCTCTCTCTATGTAATGAGAGTAATATGTAATTGTTTTATTTATATGATTTTATTATTACAATAATAAAAATATAATTTAAAAGAGAGTAAGAATAATACGTCTTTTTCATAATCAAATAAATGGTAATATCACAACCAGCTTCTTTGGATGTCCTAAGAAAAAGTATCATTGTGCTTAGAATATATTAAACCCCTGTTTATTCTTCTTACTCAGAAACAAGTAAAATCTTCAAATAAATTGCAGATGTCAAAATTATCTTCACTGTTTCAAATGGCAATTAAAACTGACGCTTCTGTTGGTTGTATGTCAACCACAAAATGCCTAATGCACTTGTCATAAGTATGTATTTTTACTCTGAATTTCAAATTAAGTGAATTCTTTGATCCTGGAAATTTTCTAGATCTAGGAACAATCCTTCTTTTAATCTCAGTGATTATGATGAAAATTGAAAGCAATTATTTTTTGCTTTTACTAGAAAACAAATCCTGTGGTGTAATTCTTCTTTTTTAAATTTAAAAATATATATCTGATGTTTTCACAGTACCTAATTCAATACATAAACAAAAATTCAATACTTCATCTTTTCTACAGCCTTACTGGGACAACAATCCCAATAATCCTGCTCTTTAGAAATATTCACTGTATTTTGCCTCTGTCCTGGTTTGGGCCAGGACAGAACTGATTTTCTTTTAGTAACTTTGCTTTTT
>VZSC01002400.1:48211-65228 GCA_013398225.1 Steatornis caripensis | reverse complement strand
GGTTAACAAAGAGTGTCTGTCGTTCGCTTAATAGCCAGCCCAGCTTTAAACCATGACAGCTTCCTACTCAAATGTTGTAGTACTCAAATGAAACAATTGAAGATGCAAAGGGTTGCAAAGAAAAGACAAGATAGGGAACAAGACAAAGAACAGCTTGAGAGGAGATGGAATGTTACAAGACAGATTCTTGGAGGGAAGAAAACTCTTGTAAGCGTAAGTAAGTGAAAGATTATCCCCCCAGTCATGTTCTCCAAAGCCCTTTTAGTATCTCAGTCTTTCTCCTTCTCCTTCCCCTACAATCTAAATAGTATTCTGATGATAAATTTTAGTTTGTTGTTCAAAACACAATAACATAATGGAATGACAAAATTCTATTTTGTCTATGTTCCGGAGAGGTCTTCGGTCCATTCCACTTTCTGTATTGAAATACATGTTCCTTTCATATTTGACACTAGCTCAGATGTGTCTCATAATACTTCTCGTTTGCACATCAAATTTCAGTGAAGAGGCAAATCGACTTAAAGGAATAGAATAATTAATTTGGACAGAAATCATTCAATATTTTCACTCAGTATATTAATTGCTTTTACTTTTCCTTCATGAGTATTAAAGGTACATAGCTCAAACTTTTGTGGGGAATTGTAAAATTCCTGATTTTATATTAACTGAAATCCCTTGTGATTAAATGACTAATTCTGTGTTCAAACATGCAGAATTCTACACTACTGGCTCGCAGTATACTATACGTGCATTTCACCAGCCAACATACCATGAAGCTTCATATGTACTATTCCATGTAGAACATTCTTCAGTGTGTTAGTCTGTGCGTGCTTGTTTTCCCCTAAGAACTCAGGCACTATGACTAGCTGTGAAAATACACAAGGATTGAGTCTCACCTCCTTTAGAACTGAATCATCAAAACAAATAAACACAAAACCCCAAAATGACAAGAAAACTTTCCCATCTTGTTGAAACTAAAAGATACTGTAAAAATCTTCTTATTTACCTTTTTGTCCCAAAACGTGCCTGAGTTCTGTAAGAATATAGGGGAAAGTATAGCAAAATGCATTGACACTAATAGTGGAAAGTGGCATTCAGGAAGAAGTTCTGGAATTTTGGTTTCAAACAGGAGTTCAATAGGAGTAAGATCTGCAGGACAAGGCCCTAAGGGAACTTTTCATGTCTAGTTCATTACATTCGATATTAATACCTGTAATCATTTGTGATAACCTCAATAGAGATAT
The DNA here is from genome assembly GCA_013398225.1 of Steatornis caripensis. NCBI lineage: Eukaryota > Metazoa > Chordata > Aves > Caprimulgiformes > Steatornithidae > Steatornis > Steatornis caripensis. The sequence continues at coordinate 63,984 of VZSC01002400.1, read as the reverse complement.
TACGTAATTTAGGAATAAGTATATCTGCTTTAATAAAGTTGGGCCCAGGAATTTCTTACTCCCTTGTATACCTGACAGCGCTGTGGGATTATAGCTTAATTAGTAGTTTAGCCTTGGCAGTGAAGATGCATATGAAATTATACTGAAATTCGAAAGCTGCCATTTATCCTGGTTATATGCCAGTCATTGCAGTTATCATTTGAAGTCTGTTTAGCCTGGTTTTTGTAGCAGCTCTGTTGGAATAAACATCACTGAAAATAAATAATTATAATAATTGAAGCATTAAATAGCTGAAAGAATATCAGTAACTGATGTTACAGGACCCCTCAAATTAAGGGAAGCTAAGCAATACAAAGCACTGGAGGTGGGTTTCTGAAGTGGGAGCAAGCTCATATCCTGGTATCCCTGAATACTAGCCCTTGGGTATCATCTACTGGAAAATTATCCTACTGGCAAGGATGTTTGCAAATAAATTCATTCAATCTTTGAAATTATCTCCTGCAGAAATAAACATTCAGTATTAGTGGGGTCAGAAGAAGATAGAATAGAATCTACAGTCTAGGATAAGGATTAACTGTTGTTTGGTGCTCAAGATTGCTTTTCTTTCCAGTTTGAAAATCAAACTTACTGATAGCATGTCACAATCTAAGAGGAGGAGAAGGAACTTCTGTGAAGGCAATCATACACTGAAAGGATAAGTCTTTGAGTGAATCGACACATGAGAGATCAGACTTCTCAGATAGCCCAGGGTAACAGTGATGGTGATTCTATACTACATGCTGGTATGACTTTAGTAGACTATGAACACTGGACAAATTAGTTAATTCTGTAGCTTGATTAAAAATTTTCTCATAACATAGCAGAAAACTGCACAAAGATGTTCTTTCAATATAAGAGAAGCACTTTGTAAAAACACAAACCATGCAATGAAAGAAGTCCTTTAACAGTCTAGTATTTTATATTCCTCCAACAGGCGTATCAAACAAATCAGAGAACTGCAAGTGCTGAAGCCATGTCAGGATTTAGGTTGACATTTGTCAGTTGATATCCATATGTCTCAAACATAGTCAGTGTTTCCGGCTGTATTTTCAAACTTCTTCAGATTAGGAGAAAGGAAGAAGATTCCTATCAACCTATCTTCCTGATATTCTTAACATGAATATTTTGTACTTCGTAACAATAAGTTCAGACATAGTAAAATTGTTTGCAAGTTCAAGTATACTATTTGCAGCTTTTTGTTTTTCAGACTTAAAAATGTTAGATATTGTTTACTCAGAATTTACTCTAGTTTACTAGATGTAATGGAAAATATTTGAATCAAGGAAAATTTGTTGTTGAAGATGGTCCAACTTAAAACTAAAAGAACTTGCTTGTGACTTTAAAGTTCTATATTGTGACCTCTTATTTCAAGTTGAGAAGAATTTGTGACAGACTGAACACTTAGCAAGATATTTAATTTAGTAACTTCAGTTCACTTGTTTCATATTACCTCAAAAAGCTTTGCACAACTGTTCCTCTGATAAAAGAGAAATGTTTAATGCAAAGAGAGTATATTTCCAACTTGATTAACACATCTCATAATCCTTCTTAAAACAAATTATGCTAGACGACCTAAAGCTCTACCTCTGGATATTTCCCCAAAACCTTCAACTGCTATACAGCCGGGACAAAGTTGTTAGCAAGCTTTTACGTTTGAATTGTAAATTAAGCATAATTTAAGATTTTATGTCCAATGTAGTGTCAATGTGCTTCCTTCTGCAAATACTGAAGTACTTGACAAACCTATTTTATTCAGAAACATTAAGTCATGCACCTAAAGCTTGATTTTGCACAAGGCTAGTGTGAGCAAGTTGTGTGAGCTTTGAAAGTGATCTGCTACCTTACTTTTGAGGCTATTTGCGTATAAAAAAACCCTGCTGCCACCCAAATTTAGGCTTCTTGCTCCTGAGGTTCTTTATACATTTAATCATAGGATCATAAAAACAGGGCAGTATAGGATTACAGGAGGTCAGCAATTTTATGTCAGAATCAACCCTAATAAAACCGTTCTTGACAGGTGTTTACTGAAGATGTATTTAAAAACCCCCAGTTATGTAAATTCAGCAGCTATGTAGGCAATGTGTCATTTGGAAATAGTCCTAGTTTTGCTCCAGTGTACTGGTCCTCAGTTCATCTTCTGTACAGTTTCAGAGCATTCCTCAGGTCCCTTCTGGAATGCAGTTCCCTTAGGAGTAGAGACAACTAGGGGTCGCCCTAGAAAAGCTTGTATGACTATGGTTCACAAGTTAGCTCCCTACAGAAACCTCTCCCACAACCACTGCATCACTGGTTCACAGTAAGTCTTCCTCTTTCAGGCCGTGCTGGCCCTCTAACAGCAGAAATACTCTCAGGATAAACCTCTTTTTCTTTGCTTGTATGCTGGCACTTTGTTATCTTGCCTTAGAAACATAACATTGTTGTATATGAGACAACCAAAATTGTCTTGCCCACTTTAGGAAGAATGTCACATTTAAAAAAAAAAACCAACCAGTTTAAGTACTGCGAAATGTTCCAACACAAAACCCCAGAGGGCTAAGAGAGAAAAATATCTGCTGTAATGTGCTTTAAGCTACTCCAAACTGAGCATAGGGAGAAGAGGTGAAGTGAAAACTGTAAAGATTCTTCCTATCCACCTAAAAGAACATTGCAGGAGAGCTTCCCACTGAGGGATTCCAATGCCTCCTTATTCACTGTGTAAAATTAACCTGTCCTTCCCCCAAAACATTAAGGCCCTTAGTGAAATCTTCCATTTTTAGTCATAGATCACAATAAAGCTAATAATAATTTACATACAATAAAACTATGTAGTAATAGTGGTGGTTTTGTTTGACTGTGGATTTTTTTTTCTTTTTTTTTGTGGCAAGTAGAATCTAAGTTCCTAACAAAACAATTAACAAAAGACTATGATAACTTTTTTTCTAACCTTGATGTAGGGACATTCAAAATTAACGGAGTATTCACTGGATTCTGTACAGACCTGTTTTACCCTGTTTTTCATTATTAAGTTAAGTGAAGGCACCGTTATCCAGTGATAAAATACTCAACATGACACTACTGTAGCTTCACATTAGAAAAGTGAAATAATTTGACTAAGTGAAGGGGAAAACTAAGTTAACAGCAGCCATCCATGAAACCAGCATGTCTTCTCACTTTAACAGAACTTCACAGATTTTGGATAGGAGGAGCAAAATTGCTGTTCAACCAGGAGTACTATATGTAATGAAATTCATAACTTTTCATATGTTTCTTCCACAAAGTAACTTCAAAGATCTTCTAGAAGGGTAAACAGATGAAAAGAAATCATGCACAAACACTAAGCTAATAGTTCACATCAGACAAGTCTGTTCATACCACAAAGACTTGCTGTCAGGTTTAAATACTGGTTAATTGTTAATGTATGAACAATAAAATTAAGCAATTAACTTTGTTAGTAGTCTAGTATACAGAGGACCAGAGGAAGATGATAGTATCTCTTTTGAGACATCAATATGATTCTATTGATCGTTGTTACCACTTGTGGTTTAACCAGGCAGGCAGCTAAAACAACCACACAACCATTCATTCACTCCCCCACAGTGGTGATGAGGAAGAGAATCAGAAAACAATGTAAAGCTCATGGACTGAGATAAAAACAGTTTAATATGACAGAAAAGAAAGATGATTATAATAATAATAACAACAACAACAACAACATCAACATACCAAAGAAGTTATGCACAGCACAATTTCTCACCACCCACTGACCGATGTTCAGCTAGTTCCTGAGCTACGGCACCCCCTGCCAACACCCCCAGCTCAGTTTATGTACTAAGCATAGTGTAATTTGTCATGGTATACTCTTTTGGCCAGTTTGGGTCAGCTGTCCTGGCTGTGCCCCCTCCCAGCTTTTTGCTGGCAGGGCATGAGAAGATGAAAAGTCTTTGACTAGCATAAGCACTAAGCAACAACTAAAACATCAGTGTGTGATCAACATTGCTCTCATACTAAATCCAAAACACAGCACTGTACCAACTAGGAAGAAAATTAACCCTATGCCAGCCGAAACTGGGACACTACTATATAAAAAGATGTGTCAAAATCAACCTAGTTTAAAAAAAAAAAAGTACAGAAAGAGCTTTTGATAGTAGTTGCAATGCCTTTTTGCATTGCGTGACTTTGTAGTTTCATCTGTTGCTTATGTTTAGCATCATAAATATAAAGACGGTCTATTCCAAACATGTGTTGCTCTACATTTTCATAAATAACAAACTTCATAGTACATAAGCATTCTGATCATCATAATGGGAAAACCTGGGGTATTTTTATCCTTACACTATCTTGTGTGTCCTCATCCTGATTTTATCACAGTTTGCAGTATTGTATCTTCTTTGGATTTACATGGGAAAATGTCTGATAAATTAAAGATCAGAGTCTATTGTAGTCCAGGAAGAAAGATGAATGCACTTTCTGAAGACAAACTAAGAAATATGAAGGGGAGTATTTATGATCATGATTAATTAATTTATTTCTGGCATGGCTCAGATTCATCTAAGTATGCAAATAAAGCCTGAAACTCTTATGCATGCCAATAATCTTCATTTTGTGTGTTATCCATCAGCTTTGGTAGCAGTGGATACTGAAATTTAAGGATTATTCACCTATATAAAGATTAAGAAATCAGCTTTATGAACATAAAGGTAAATCATAGAAAATATCACTGCTTCTGAACCAGAGATGCTGAGGCAGCTGTACATTAAGATTTTTGCATGTGTAATTCTGGAACAGGAGTCAGCTCCAAACACACACTTGGATGTCTGCAGTCTAGGTGTCTTGCTGAGTTAGTTGCTTGAATCTCCATTGGAGATAACGGAGAACTGGTCAGTGAGTAGATGTAGTCATTGGAGGTTAGAGAGCTACTCAGTAGACCAAATGCAAGTATTTACTTCACAATCACCTGAATAGATCTCCAGCCTCCATATAACTGCAGTCACAAACCAAATAAAACATGAAGTGCAATATTGCTTTCAAGAAAAGATGTGAGGTACATAATGTGTTTTCCTCAGTGACCACTAAATAAAATAGCGTGTCCCATTTCTATATGAATTTGACGTTCCTCTTTTGCTGCCAATATTCAGATTAAATATCTTCAGCAGAACTAAAATGTTTCAGCAAACAAACATTTCTTTATGATCATGCCTATCATTTGTGAAAGAAATCAGAAGTAAAACAGCTTCATCCCCTGATCTATGTTACACATCCAGTATTAACCTTACTTAAATTTGAAAAAAAAAACCAAACAAAATATATATGGGTCTCTCTTCCAAGTGCAGATAGCCTCCAATCACCATTTATCTTTGCTTAATTGTCTAGCCTGTGGTTGCTTTGTATAACATTTTAACATTTAATGTGCTTTTACCATAACTCTCAAATAGTGCCAGCAAGGTCAATGCAAACAATTCTTTGGTTGTCCATGCCACAGACCAGGAAAGATGCCTAGGGAATTTCCTGTTCATGTTGCATCAAGTCCTTCACTGCTACTCACACATATATGTTTCAGGGAGCCCTCAGACAGCATGTGAGTGAAGAGCTGGAAAACATCAAAACATGGTTTGGAACATCTAAAACAAAATTCTGTCTCTTTATATGAAATGGTAATTTTCAATTAGAACAAAACTTTAAGTGGTGAATGCTATGAAAGGTGAAGGACTTTTCAGTAACTGAGTATTTCGGACCATAATCTTTATTTTAGTGATACAGTATGAAATAAAGGTAGTGGAATCCCAATGTGGCACTTCAGAGTGGAAAAGAAAAAAAAATATGTGAGGCTGCTCTGGCAAAGGTGGATGTATTTCCAGAAAAAATGCGCTATTACTTAGAAATAATTGCAGTTTCTGAAAGTGACAAATACTTGCATGGCTTGCTACTGACTATGTGCTCTAACATTTTTTGGTCTTTGATTCTGTTCCTACTGCACAGGCAGCAATGTATGATACTTATTCAGATTATTTCAAGAAAATAATTGTTTTGTGATGGGTTTTTTGTGTTGGATTTTTTTTCCCCAGGCATTTTAGTAATCATAGAGAAATGTAGTTGTGCATGAAACAGTATCGAATGAACTCCTGTGTAAAGGAAGGTGCATCATTTCTCATGCTTAGCAAGGAGCTACAGCTGCCGTGCTGATATAGGTAATTAGCTGCTTCTTACAGCTGATACAAGCCACATTTGCTGCCTGGCTGTTCTGTGCTACACAAACAGGCAGCTCCTATTTGAACAAGTCAGAAATAATAAGAGTCCTTTTGCATATGCAGTCTAGAATTCTACCCACATTTAACTAATAGCTTTCTGTTTAAATGGTTACATTAAGAGCTGAGAAATCAGAAGTCTTTTTCAGAACAATTAGTGTTGAATTTGTTATCTAACCAGGTACAAATGATGTCCTTGAAGTGTTTGAATAAAAGTGGTTCAAACATTTATAAAACTGTAGAATGTAAATAAAACATGTTACTGGCAGTTTAACATAATGTTTGCATCCTACTTTTTAAGTGTTATAGCATCTGAGCTATGTAGTAACTTCTAGAAATCTGAAATTTGGCAGGGACATTTGTTAACCGGTGAAAATCAGTTTGTATTTGACCAACAGACTTTAAAGCAATCCTCTGCATATGAAGGCTGTGTTTGCATGGGCAACTGATAGGTGACAAAAGTAATGATACGTCAACGTTATTGGTCCCTCACACCTCTGTACGGATACATGTTTAGTAGAAGTTTTCTGTTAGTGTATGTCCTGCTGCTGTCAAAATGGAGCAGGAAAAGGAAATAATGTTAAGACAGAAGAATGTAGAGATTGTTATCCAGATGGGAGAGAGACATGACAAGAGATTCCAGAACAGCACTGTCATTCCAGAGTTGTCAGGATATTTATTGTGTAGGAAATACATTGGTATGGCAATCATTACCTTCTCATGCTGTGAAAGCAGTATGGAAAATGTTAGAGCTTTCTCCAGTGAAAGAAGCAGACTTGTGTCAAGCTGGACAGGAAAACCATCTGTCCATAGACCTGAGCAAATCAGAAGCATAAAGGAGTACGTATTTGTGAGTGGTACTACAGGAGGAAAATAATTTGTGCAGTTATAATGATGACTTGCAAAATAATGTACGCATAATATTGTATCATTGCAGAAAAGCTATAACATGTCACTGTCTTCTGCAGATAACTTTTATGGAAAAACTTCACTATAGTTTGGGGGTTTGTTTGGTTTTTTAACATTTTGTGACATTCTATTAAAGACACACACAGGTACTATTAATCTATAAACTAAAGTGCTATGTGTAAAGGAGAGAAGTAACTATACTGTGGGTGTTTTTCTGAACTGATATTAAGCTTTTAGTGAGTAGATATACTATTCTGGGTGCATGTGCAGATGAATGTGCATGTCTGTTATTCCATTCCACTTATTTCATAAAATATTGCCTGCAGCTTCTTCAAGTCACAATACACAAGCAGCACACAGTCAAGAGCAACTCAGAATTACTCCTAATGCAACACTGTCTAATACCAAAAGTTTTCCTATAAAAAACCCAAGCAAACAAACAAAAGAATAGTTCTTTCTATATTCTTATTACAGGACTAGAATATGTAATTTTGAACTCTAGGTACAGTTTGTTCTGACTCCATTTTGTGCCTATCAAATTGCTCTGTTGATTACGGATGAAACTTCAGCCAACGGCTAGCACAAAGTTCTTATTAAAATCTATGTCAATTAGAACAGTCTTTTGTTTTGTTCTACTTCATATTTCATATTTAGATGATAATAAGAACACTTGAACAGAGTCTGCACAGGTGATTTTTAATCTCTAACCATCATTACGTACTTCTTCACTATCCAATCCACTAGACAGACAATCACATTTTTCTTCAGTGGAAAGGAGATTTAAATAATCCAAAACATTTCACCCTTATACCCTCTGCATTATTATTCAGCCAGATACAGGACAAAAGGACAGAACATGCTGCTAACAAATTACATTCCTTACTCTGAGAAGTGGTATACTTCTATTCTAAAAAATAACTTTTTACAATTCCTGCAAAATACATACATTTATTATAGAATCACCATATTCTGTTGTGTCCTAATCCTTATGTGGATGTAATGTAAGAACTGTTATTCTATGTGCAGTATTCAGTTTTCATATTTCTATCAGACAAGTGCTTTCTGAAAAATTCGAGGGACATTTTAGAACTAAATCCCAGTTCCAAACATCTTCAAAACATGTGTTTGATGGTTACATCTTGATTTCATTGTAGTTAAAATTCTTTTTTATAAAGAACAAATTAAACAAAAAAAAAAAAAAGATCTCCAGATCCAATAAGTTAAGTTACATGCATAAAAAGAGGTATGAGATTAAGAACATCCTTGGTATGAACATGAGGCTAACGGTCTGGGATGAGAACTACGGGAATAATATTGGGAACGGAATGTAACGGAAGCTCCAGGAAAGAATGCCTTTGAAAGCATGTTCCTCTTTCTTTGCCTTCCACTTCTGTCTATACATTTTTGAATACCCAGAATTGCCTGTGAGTACTTAGCAAATATGGAGGAAACTGGAGGAGGGTGTTACTTAAAAATCCTAAATACTGAGTTGAGTCTTTCTAAATAAGCAACATTATATATAAGGATACTTGAATGGTAATTGCTCCCACAAAATTATACTGCTTGCATTTTATTTACAAGAATATTCAGAAATGGTTCCCTAAAAATACAAATTTGAAGGTGTTCTTTGTATCAATAGTACTCGCTTGCTGCTACTGAGCTAGGAAAGGAAAGCATTGTGTCTCCCAGCGTGTCATGAGAGCACATTCTCCTTGTTTTATCACTTGCCCAAAGTTAGATAGGACTGCAAACTAAGCATCTTGTTGATAAACAAAACCAGAGACTATATGGAATATATGGGACCATCCTTTTATAGGACAGTTTCCATTCACGCACGGCTCTGAGGTCACTCACTCTATGGAAATTTACCACAGGGATTTTGCATGAAACTGGAGATCGAAACGTGTACTGAGCTGTAGAAAATAAAATGCAAGTTTTCTGATGCGAGCAAATGCCCAGTAGGCACCAAACCACAAGTTCATTTCCAGAAGAAACTACATGTACATTTTTAACTGTTAATTATGATGGATATCATAAAGGAAGAGGCACTTGCAAGTTGGATTTTCTGTCATATGTCCAAACTTCACTTTGACTCAGTCAAAAGTTTTTCAAATCTTGAGACATAGTATCATTGCTGTATCATTGGCTTACTGTACAGGCTGTCACTTGTGGGTGGCTGTCAGCAAGCTGTATGTACTTCATTACTTTATGCCTCAGATTCTCAGTGAGCCATTATGAGTCATTAAGTGATCAGAGTGATTTGTGCGGAACTGCACCTTCTACACTTTTCGCTTCACTGTCTATTTTTGCACATAGGATGAGTTTCCATATTTGTGTCATATATATATAAACACTAATCACAGTAATCCAACGTGAATATATTAATATAGATTAATACAGAGTCTGCAATTATGAGGAGCTTCAGTTCATGAAAACTAGGTGATCTTGAAAATTGTGTCTTGCTTTGCATGTGTAACAGATGATAGAGGGTTGGGCTTTTTTGGCATGATTACCTGAATGCCTTGCTTTACAGCTGATGCTAATGAATATAACATGACTCAGCCATTTATTTGGAGTTTACTTAGTCCTCTAAATGTCCTTGAACACAGGAGTGAATTCTAGTAGGTGCTCGATGACTCTCAGTGAAAGCCAGTGAAGATAGTGAATGCTGTAGATGCTGAGCGCTTCACATAGCTCTCTGCAGAACTGAGCCAAAAGTGAATATGCCCCTAATTATTCACACTGAAATTGTTCTTGTTCAAATACAGTTAGTCACAGTGCTCCAAGGAGAAGTTAAAACAGATTATGTTCCTCATAACAGTCAAACACACGCATATATGTATATATATTTATAATCTTTCATAAAGCTGACACTTAGAACAGTGCTAAAATACTACTTTAGTAAAGTCAGTCCGTGGAAAATAAATATGTGTATTCGGTCTGACTGAGATGGAGTCAGTTTTCCCCATATCAACCCTCAGTGCTGTGCTTTGCATTGGCAGCTAGAAAGGTGCTGATAACACATCAGTATTTTGGCTACTGCTGAGCAGTGCTCTCACAGCATCAAGGCTGTCTCTCCAATATCCCCCCACCACTCATCAGTAGGCTGGGAGCAAGCAACATTTTGGGAGGGGTCATAGCCAGGACAGCTGACAAAACTGACCAAAGGGATATTCCATACCATATGATGCCTGCTCAGCAATAAAAGCTAAGAGAAAGGAGAAGGAAGGGGAGACATTTGTTTTTTGTGACATTTGTCTTGTGGAGCAAATGCTACATGTACTGAAGCCCTACTTCATGCGAAGTGACAAGACATCATCTGCTGATGGGAAGTAGAGAATAAAACTCTTGTTTTCCTTTGCTTCCACATGCGGCCTTTCCTTTTGCTTTATTAAACTGCCTTTATCTTGACCCACAAAGTTTTTTTCCATTTTATTTTCTCTCTACGCTGTCCTGCTAAGGAGGGGAGTGATAGATTGGGTTCCTGCCATCCAGACAAGGTTAACCCATCACAGTACGTGCTCATACAATTTTTTCAAAAGCTACAGACCTTGAAATGTATGGATAACTTATGTAATCCATTTTTTTCTAAATAAAAGGAACTAAAATCATTATGTTGTTATTTTAGTTATTCCATTACAATCATCCCAGCATTTGGGTACTGACTCGAAATTTATCCATGAAGAAAAAGCAAGGGCTGTTTTGCCTGCAAATCAGAATATGAAGTGGCTTCAAAATTGCTTTAAGTTAAGCACACAATTTTTTTTGTAGATAAAATCTATTCTATTTCATTCTGTCTCTGGAAACAAAATGTTTGCTAAGCTCCTCTTCCGAATCAACATTTACAACTTACATTTCAACAGAAACTGAAAAACAGTGCCCTAGAGTCACTAACAAGTTCCCCTGTCCTTTCTTTCTCAAAAGGTCAGAATGAAAACTGGAGCAGGACGATAACAATATAAAGGAGGATGACATCTTGTTCCTTATCTGAATAGGAGTAGAAGCTTTATTTGAAAGATAGCAGCACTTCAGCACAGGATGCAGAGCTCAAATATGACTTCAAGGCACATTCCAACTGACTATCCTTGTAGTCTAAACAATTTCCGTTTTATAAGTCAAAGTGAAGGTGACGGTTCTACTAAGATGCCTTTCTGGTTGCATTATAAATAAGTGGAAAGAGGATCTGTGTTCAGGACCCAGGACCCATAGTGCCAAGAATATAAAGGCTCAGCAATGTAAGTGTGAGGCTGAGACACAAACAAATGAGATTTGTTCTGTCAGATAGGCCTCTCAGTATATCTTTCGGAAAGCTATTTTTGTCTCCCTCCATCAGCACTTACTGTTAGTAAAGCACTGGCAAAAAGCCTTGATCAGAATTGAGGGAAGGTATTTTATGCATAAAGAAGTTAATCCCAAAACATTTCTTCTTATACGTTATTCCGCCATCCTTATTCACTGTTGGAAATGGAGAAGAAATATACCATCAATAATAATTATTATGCTTAAGCTTTATAGGAACAGTTCCAGAATTACCACATGATCTTTACTTTCCAAAGAGCCCTACTGATTTCCCAGTGTACTGGAATAGCATTTTTGCATGATTTATATGCCAGATCTTCAGCTGGTCTAAATCAGTGCAATTCCACTAAATGCAGTGCATGTATGCTGTTGTACAATGGCGGACCAGGACTGTGTTCTGTTCTTCAAAAAGACTAGTGATTGCTGAGTTTATTTGAAATCGGTGGGACTATTCACAGAAAAAACTGCTTTTCAAGGGGAGCTCTGGGGTGGTATCACGTGATCCATGCTCCTGAAAAACTCTGTTATAATAAATAAAAATAAACTTGTATTACAAGCACTCTGTGGACTTTCATCCCAAATATCCATATGAATGTTTTTCTGTAGTAGGTGGATTAATATTATTTTAAATGAGAGGAAGCTTTGTAGTGTCATTCGAGGATGTGATTGAAAAAAATATGGCTGAGTGGAAAAATAAAAACACCTCTCATATTGGTGTTTATTCTAACAGAATTTCATTGCACCAATCAGTCACTGAACTGATTGCTTACTTTAAAAACATGAATAGTATTTCCCATAAAACAAAACCTAAAACTCCTTACTACACAGTCCTCTGCCATAAATAAATTAAAATAATGCTATAGCATAATATTAACACCTTGAATAGGATCTTTAATCATAGAATCATAGAATGTTTAAGTCAGAAAGCACCTTAAAGATCATTTAGTTCCAACCTCCCTGCCATTGGCAGGGACATCTTCCACTAGACCAGGTTGCTCAAAGCCCCATCCAACCTGGCCTTGAACACTTCGAGGGAGGGGGCATCTACAACTTCTCTGGGCAACATGTTCCAGATTTTCACCACCTTCATCGTGAAGAATTTCTTCATATCTAATCTAAATTTATCCTCTTTCAATTTAAAACCATTATCGCTTGTCCTATCACTACATGCCCTTGTAAAAAGACACTCTCCAGCTCTCTTGTAGGCCCCCTTCAGGTACTGGAAGGCTGCTACGAGGTCTCCATAGAGCCTTCTCTCCTCTAGACTGAACAACTCAAACTCTCTCAGCCTGTCTTCATAGGAGAGGTTCTCCAGACCCCCGATCACCTTCATGGCCCTCCTCTGGCCTCGCTCCAATAAGTCAATGGCCTTCTTATGTTGGTGGCCCCAGAGCTGAGCACAGTACTCCAGGTGGTGTCTCACAACAGAGGAGTAGAGGAGGAGAGTAACCTCCCTCGACCTGAGGGGCACACTTCTTTTGCACACTTTAGAGACATAGGAGGGTGAAACTCATCTGAACATACATTCAGTTAATTTTGAGTTATGATACATTTTAAAATTCCTAGTCTTTTAATTAATTAGCAGTTTTGATATGGGACATGGTAGTCAATACATGTTGACCTTGGTAGGAGGATGAAAGTCATGCAAGTTCTGCAAATCATTGTTGTTCTGTCTCAAATCTAGAAAGCACAGCTTTTGAAGCCTCTGTATGTTATTCAATGTTGTCTTTTATCTGTAGGATTTAATATTTCAGATGCAGGAAAGTAAGAACATTTCCAGTCCATTTAAAAACAAACCAGGAAATTGATCAGCGACAGGACAAGGGGCAATGGGCACAAACTGGAACACAGGAAGTTCCACCTAAACATGAGGAAGAACTTCTTTACTGTAAGGGTAACGGAGCACGGGAACAGGCTGCCCAGAGAAGTTGTGGAGTCTCCTTCTCTGGAGATACTCAAAACCTGCCTGGATGCAGTCTTGTGGAAGCTGCTCTAGGCTAACCTGCTTTAGCAGGGGGGTTGGACTAGATGATCTCCAGAGGTCCATTCCAACACTTACGATTCTGTGATTCTGTGATCTTAATCTATGAGAATACATTTGTCCATCCCTCAGAGGAAAAAAAATGGTGAACCAGGCACATGTCCTTGAGGAAAGGAGAAAAGTCATACCTCACTAAAGCCTCCAGTGTTTCGGAAATCTGTGGTATAATATATCAACTTCTAGTTTCAATTAGTGTGTTTTACTATCCCTCAAGGTCAATTCTTTAATTTAAACTTAATTAATTATAATTTCACCTCAGCAAAAGTCATTATATTATTATTATGTAATTGTGTATGACTGTTACTTAGCTTAATAAGGCTGTTGAGCGTAGACTTAATATAGGAGGCTTTAAGCAAAGCTGATTTTAATTGTATCTTGTAATGCACATTGTTTTAAGAAATTATGATAACAATAACTAGCAAACAGTTAAGAAAATGGTGAGGTAAAATAGGATTATGGGAAATAAGTAAGGCTCTGATTGATCTCTTTGACAAGAGACATGCCTCAAAAAGTTTGTATTTTGTATCCCAGCAGAGAGGTTCTAATTCTGGCATTCAAATAGAGTCTTGAACGGATATGTAGTGGTCAGTTGAGAACCTCTCAGCAGAAGGCTGAATGTGGAATGGGTACAGCTCTGATCTCATCTGTTCTACACCTTGGATTACAGGTTAAGGCATCTCCATTAGTTCTGGTAAATACCAGTCTTTTAGGTTATTTTGCAAGCTTCTTCCTTTCTCTGCACACAATTGAATTGGGCATTGTTTAAGTACAGGTTTCTAGAAAACAGCCCAGTGTGGTACATTGTGGTCTGAGCTAAAAGAATCTCCCATTTGGTTGTGTTCCACCTACTGGTCTTGTTCATGTACTTCTACTTCATTTTTATTGCATCATTACCACTACTTAGCCCATAATGAATATTCAGTTGCTTCTTCTCCCACTAATGAACTTGTAGGATATAATGTTATAGGACCATGATTAAAGTAATAGAAAATGCACATTCAGATATATCACCAGCATAAAATCCATAATCTCTTATGTGAAACATTTTTTTTCACACCTGGCTATCTGCCAAGATTGAATTGGAGTTAAAAAGCCAAGGGGAAATAGTCTCTTTCTTTTAGAGGGCTGGGCTGTCAGAGTTCTAATTTGCAATTCTCCTTTTGAGACTGTCAGAGGCCCTTTTTGAAACTGAAAAGTTTGATTACTACAGTAGCAAGGGTCCTTACTTACTCACTGCAGGAAAGATGAATAGTAGAGAGCTATTTAATAAAGGATACTTGTTAAAGTTGTTTTTAAGAGTAGTTATGACAAAAGTACTACTGTTCTTTAGGATGGTAACTTGATGTCTCGTCTAAATTTCTGCTGTCATTCAGAATAAAATGCCCTTCTGTCTATTCCATGTAGTTAGCTTTTAAAATCCTTACACAGTTCACAGGTGTTGCTAACCGCAGCTTTCCTAGTATCTAAAGCTTTATACTTCATAAATTAAATTGAGAATTTCTGTATTATTTTGACTACATGCAGCTAATCAAAAGATAGAAAAAAATCTTCAAATGCTCATTTATACATAGATATGAATCTGACATAATCTTCTGGCTGGGTTTAAAACCTTTTTCTCGTATCCCTCTATGAACATTTGGGTGTTCAAGTAGAACAAGTATATGTAGTCATAAAGAAGACTGTATTTCACCTCAAATATTTATCAGAGGTGCTCTTCAGGTGTTTTGCATAACTCATCTCACCAAAGAACAGCAACAGTAAAACGTTACGTAATTTAATAACTAACTCAAACTCTATAAATTCCAATAATAGTTATGAACTCAAAATTCTTTTTTGTAAATTAGATACAAAAGTCTAGAAATATTTACTTCTATTTTGTTGTCCCTTTACTGACATTAGTGGCACAGTAAATATTTATACTCTGATGTTTATTTACAGTATTTCTTTTGATTCATATCATTCAGTCAAAGCAGCCATGTGGGAGATCTACTTATATGAAATGACTCTTTTTCTCAGGTTCTCCCAGAAAATTCAGTTCTTACGTTAGACATTAATGATGTGTTTGTTGCAGAACTCCAATTACATAATACTTTGCCCTGATACATGTATAAATCAGATATTTTATCCACAGAGTATATATTTTAACACATTCCCTTCAATGAAACAAATCTTCATTGTTTTGTTAAATATAATACTTTCTTCATAAGGCACTATTTAAGTAATTTCCTAGTTCTCAAGCTTTTTTAACATAATTTTTCCATACT
>VZSC01002400.1:15935-41698 GCA_013398225.1 Steatornis caripensis | reverse complement strand
AACTCTCTCCAGCTCCTTGCTTAAGCATCTGAGGAGGACTCTACCTGATTATTCTGCTTTTGAGCCTGAATCTGGCTCCTGCCTGCTGCTGAGTATGTTCTGGGACTTTCCTGGGGTGTGCCCCGCAGCATCCGGGTGCTGTATTTGTCGTCAGTGGAGGAGGAGTTTGATATCTGGTTTGTGCATATTTGTGTATATGTCATTGGTATTTTTTCCTTCTATTACAATACATGATTCTTGTAGTTAGGTTAAAGCTGTTTTTAACTTTTCCAACCCATAAGTCTCTTTCCCTTTTCTCTTTCTCCTCCATTTTGGGAAGGGAGGGAGTTAACAGAGTGTCTGTTGTTTGTTTAATAGCCAGCCCACCTTTAAACTGTGACAAGAGACTTCTGAGAAATATACTGATTAAAAAGTTAAGGAAAAACACTCTTTTATTCATTAAGTGACAATCATGTAACTCTGACTTTTAGTTCTAAAAGACAGCTTATAAATGATTGTTTGCTGTATTGCTGTCCTTCTACTTCAAGAGCAGTTGCATGAAAGGCTGGTACTTCAGATTGTATTGCATGGTTTGTGCCAAGCTGAGTAGCATTAGAGTTCAGATGGTGTCATACTGGGTAAGAGCATATTGTCCACTGTCCTAACCCTGACAGTAGCAAATTCTTATACTTCATATCCACAAAGCCTCTAAGGACAACTGCCAAACTGCCATCCAGAGAGAAATATTTCCTTAATTTTCCTTAGTTAGTGGTTGGCCTAGGACCTGAAACTCAGAGGCTTTATTTCTCTTTGTGCATTTACATGCACATGCATATGTCTGTTGTGCATGCACGTATGCATGTGCATAGGTGTTGTATGATGGGATAGTTAGTACCTTATGACCCCCATAAGTAGACAGGTAATGATTTTTATTTTTTTAGCAAGATGTTAGTGCAGTATCTGGATAGCTACAAAAGGAGGAGAGGGGAGAGCTGTGATTTTTCTCATGCTGTAGTCCTACATGGAGAACATGAGAAAGTTAACTTGGTCTTTCAGCTGCTTAGATGAGGCTACCATAAGAAGGTCATCTATGCAGACAATAGATACGTATTCAAGACAGCAGGAAGAACATGCTTATTGGATTCAGATAAATGTTTCCTAGGTGCAATCTAAACAATGGAGTAATTTGACTTCGTGCTGACAGTTTCAGGCTGTAGAAAAAGATGTTATTCTCTTTGTAACTAGGTAATCTTTGTTGTCTTGGAATATAATATAAACCAGACATCAGTGTCAGCATTGTAACATGTTATCTGCAGGCTTACTTCTCCATATAATGCATTTTTTATTGTGTATATATTGGCATCAGAAGTTTGTGTTATAATTAAAACTTGCATTATTTGGGTTATGGTTTTGGGTTTTTTTGGTTGTTTTTTCTTTTATTTTGGAGGGGTGTCACCCATGAGTTTGATAGAATGTTGTTTTGTTCTCCTTATGACAAGCCTTGTGGATCCAAGATCTGACACCTTTGAAGGCAACAAAAAAACTTGGTGGAGGTGAAGAATGGGAAGAAAAGAATACCAGAAGTAAAAACTCAGAAGCAGAACTAGAATCTATGCTTTTATAATGTGGTTATAATTTACATTGGATATATTTTACTTTAAACAAAAGAACTTCCAGTAGATTCAAGTTTAATTAGACTCCATCATTACCTGAACATATTTGTTAAGTGGGACTGCATTCAAGACACGTTTTTCTATCCTTGGGAGTATGTAAATTATTTAACTGTGTCCCTACTCTGTCTAAAGACACTTTAACTTTCATATTTCCAGAAATGTTTCTCCTGGGGAAATAAGTCACTATCACAAACTGTCAATGAACAGACACCTAAACTTTATGTTCCTGGAGAAGACTAAAGATAGCTTTTACCAAATCTGTAGCTGACTTCATTAAGGATGCAGTTCACATCTCATGTAAGAATGCACAGTTCATGGTATTCATCCATCATACTTGAGTTCCAGTCTTTTCTCAAGACATTTCACTTCTAGGCTAAGTAGGAAGTTGTAGTCACATTCCAAGAGAGTAACTAAATTTATTTCTTATAGGGTGATCTTGGAGATGGAGAAGAGAGGCTAATATACAGCTGACACTATAATTCAATTGTAGCTTAGTGATAAGAATGAATAACTGCAAATTAAAAAAAAAAAAAACAAGCAAAAAAACCCCCATCCAATCTGTAGATCCTAGGGAAGATTTTGTTGATTATTTCTGTCTTAGTAGATTCACAGAATGGGACAATGACTTGAAATCATTTAACACATTCTCTATGTAGAATTTTCACCAAAACCTTGAAATTTAGAAGTCTACTGAGAAAGATCTTCATGATCAGAGACTCACAGGACCACAGAATGGTAGTAGTTGGAAGAGACCTCTGGAGATCATCTAGTCTCCCCCCCCGCCTCTGCTAAAGCAGGTGCCCCTAGAGCAGGTTGCACTGAAGCATACCAGGAAGGTTTTGAATAGCTCCAGATGAGACTCTACAACCTCACTGGAAAGCCTGTTCCAGTGCTTTTTCACAGAATGATAAAGGTTGGAAGGGCCCTCTGGAGATCATCTAGTCCAACCCCCCTGCTAAAGCAGGTGCCCCTAGAGCAGGTTGCACAGGAATGAGTCCAGGCTGGTTTTGAATATCTCCAGAGAAGGAGATTCCACAACCTCTCTCGACAGCCTCTTGCAGTGCTCTGTTACCCTCACAGTAAAGAAGTTCTTACTCATGTTCAGGTAGAACTTCCTGTGTTCCAGTTTGTGGCTGTTGCCCCTTGTCCTGTTGCTGGGCACCACTGAAAAGAGTCTGGCCCCATCCTCTTGACACTCACCCTGTAGATATTGATAAGCGTTGATGAGATCCCCTCTCAGTCTTCTCTTCTCCAGGCTGAACAGACCCAGCTCTCTCAGCCTTTCCTCGTAAGGGAGATGTTCCACTCCCCTCACCATCTTTGTGGCCCTCTGCTGGACTCTCTCCAGCAGTTTTATATAGACCTGTATTCTTCTCATTTTTCATTTTTGTATCTGTTTAGTTTCAGATAACTTTTCCTGCACCTACATGATCAAAGTATTTTATTGAAACAAAATCTCACTATGGTTCAGAAATCACTATTTCACTTTCTCTCTTCCATATACTTAAGTTGAATTTTTCTACAATCATATTTATTTCCAAATCTGATTTCTGTTTCTGACACATTGTGTGCTATGTGGTCTACTTATTCTCCTCATCATTTGCCTCCAGAGATAAGTTGCCATTTTACAGCTGAAACCCATTTTATATTTGACCTTGGCATTGTATCCTTGTACATTGCCCTACTTCACCATCAAGATCAGTTATTTCTTCCCATGTGATATCCCAGTCCTTCTCCATGTTAACATTACCTCTCAACTTTGTGACAGTGTTTCTTCGTATGGACTTGTTTGTTTACAACAGTATGAGAGATTTGAGTCCCCCTACTGTTGAATTCCCTTGCATATTAAAAAATAAAACCTCTTTGTGTTGCAGATATAAAACTTTATCTCATTATAAGCTAGAATATTTATTTCTAAAATTCACAGCATCTGACACATGTAATTAAAAATACTAAACATTTCAAAACAATCCTGATATATGACTAGTCAAAGAGCTCAGAAATCTTGCAAATTAATTTTTCACTATGATCATCTACAGTTATTTGAAGAGTTTTCATTTTTAATCCCAGCCAGAAATCTTAAATTTAATACACTTGAGATTCTCTTTGTAACTGTCTTTTCAAATGCCATAGCATCTGGACATGTCTTAAACATTTTCTAAGTCCTTGATTCAGCGTTTTCTTGATAAGTTCAAAGACTTGAAGCGTACAAAAAGAGAACTCCATGTAAATACTATTCAGTCAGCCATATTTTTTTTACTCCCTGGTGACAGCTATGAAATTAAATTCGTATTACATTTTTCAACTGAGATCTGGATTGTCTGTTGAGAATACCAAAAGACTGAAAAAAACATGTATTTTACAGTGTATGCATGATAAGCATTTTGACTCCAGGGTAGCTGTCATTTGACTACAAAATGTATTCGATTTACATTTGAATATATAATCTTTATTATAATGTTTCATAACAATAAATTAAAATATAACATTTTTAATAGCAAAGCAGCAAAATAACATTTAAAGTTAGTTTATTTTCACATTTACCTTACCAAGAAGTACTCAATCATAAATCTTGAGAAAAAACCCTAAAGACAAACAAATCTGTAAACAGGGTTGGCGGGAGCAAGGGTTGTTCCTAAAATGTTTACTTGGTGATATACATCCCCATCACGTGATAGTTTCCCACATTAGTTGTGGGTAAAATGTAGAACTGATATTTGGATTATTGTATGCTGTATTGATATTGCCACATTTCCCACAAGAGATGCATGTCTTCACTAAATTCCTGTCTGAACAATTAAATTCCTGGAGTGCCTAGGCATTTTTATTTCAAGTATTCACTTCCCTTACTTTTGACTGGAGTTTAGCTTCCTTTTTTAAGCACTAAGTAATCTTGGCTACAAAACAGTTCAAATTAGTTCAGATATTGCTGAGATTCAGTGATAAGCTAGAGATATTTTGACATGCCATCCTATTGGAGACAATAAAAAAGAAAACATAACTCATAGCTCCTGGCTGTTGCCCAGTGGCAACTCCCCTCAATTGTTTCTGCTAATTTAAAATGTCCTGCTGTCAGAAATGCATTCTGGAGAATTTTCCTATTAAAATTTCAGTTACAGAAAACAGCTCAGTATTACCTAGCAAGTTCTAAAGAGAAAAATTTTAAAATAAAATACTTACTCCTTTTTTTTAACCAATAAGTCCATTAAAGTGCACTTGCTGGTTTACAGCCAAGTTAGAACCAAATATTTTTAAAACTTTTGGTTTGGTAACATATTTCCATATAAATATGCAAGTTTTGAATACATATTACACTTGTCTTCTGTGCAGCACCATACATTTAGAAATAAAAGACTTCATAAAATATAACAAATCTGATTATTTATAATGGAAAGTAAAACTCTCAGTGACATATGTTCTGACTGCACACCTCCAGAAAGGAAATTTCATCTTTATTGTACTTATGACAGTGTAAGGGAAATTAAAGAGGTGAAGTGCAATAACAACAAATTTGGAGACAAAAAGTGTGACATTAATGCCTGCCGCCTTCTGTCTCACTGTAGACCTCTCCCACAAATTCATCTTACATTGCCTAAATACTTCTTACAATCTGCATTTTTTGCTGCTACAATCTTTCAGTTCAAATAGCACATTCTCTCCTAGAAGACTGTGGCTTTGACTCAGACAGTCCTCTAGAGGGTAGATACCATCACCCAGGTCTTAAACTTCAGGCCTCCCTGTGGCTGGGGCAATGGTGGTGTTATCTGTGGGAGCTGGCCTCTGGACGAGGCTCTTAGTCACCAGGTGAAGGATCTATGGGACAAGGCAAGCAGCAAGTGCTTGGAAGCTTGTGACTTCTGGCATCAAGAGAAAGCGTCCACTTTCAAATCTGAATTTACAGAATTAGTGCAGTGCCCTAAACACCAAAGAGGGGGATCAGCTCCTTTAATGAAAGCTTCAGAGCTAGCTGACCTGAAAACAGATGGTCTTTTCCTCCTTCCTGCAGGTGGAGGAGAAAGGGCTGAGTGGGACTGGATGCATTCTGTAAATTAACAACTATAAGTGCAGATGGTGGTGCAGGTAGTAGTTCAGCTTTTATGACCATGGATCCCTCCGAAGAATAAGGACTGCTATTGAAAGACAAGATCTATTTGTGAAATTGAAGTAAAGGCAACTTTGCTAACAAGCTGAGGAAAGCTTTAAACCAAGTATGTGAGGGGTTATTGATCAGCAGTAGAACTGTGACTATGACACAGTGGGGGGAGCTTGTTAGAGAAAGCCGATAGAGGCAAGGAACTATGGACAGACTCATCTTAAAACAACTTCATGAAGTCTCTGTATGGCAGACACTGGGTCCTGTGGGGACCTGAACCTTCTTACTAGTTGGTGAAAGGATGGTGTGGCAGAATGCAAGCAGCTTGGGAAGTTCCTGGAGGAACTTAAGTAATGCAATCAGCAAAACCAGAGAGTTCTGAATTGTCTACTCTTCAGACCAGCAAAAGAGTAAAATTAGACTGGTGTTCCCACTGCAAAACCCATGAACATGATTCAGCAGAAAAAATTAAATTTCCAGAATGCCTTGCAAACTAAGACAGTCCATTACCTAAATGGCTATAGGATTTATTGTGGAAGGCAGGAGGAAGAGATTGCTGGGACGGAACAGAGAGAATTTTGGAACTGTGTAAACCTTACTATGGGACATTTCAAAGGAATTATTTGAAACCTACTTTGAGTTGTATAGGGTAAGGACCAAAGGAGGGAAAAGGAAAGGATGTGGATGGTTAGAGGAGGAAGGAGTATGGGATAATGTAGGGAAAGAGTTCTGTTTCCCTGAGAAATTGTTTTTTTAAGGATACATGCATGCACTGATTCTGTTTTACATACTGGATGTTAAATCATGAAACATAAGAAGTTGTTACTATGGCCCTAAAATTAAAAAGCAACTAATAAAATTAGTAACATAATTAAAGTTTTATGTTTTTCTCTTTAAGAAAGGATGATATTTAAATAGCTTTCTTAGCTACTTCTGAGACGACAGGAAAAAATCATAACTTAATAAAGTTGTAATTTACCTTATACAGTATATTGAATATTTTCTAAGTATTGCAACAGTTCTTCAGATATGCTTTTAAAATATCTGTAAACCAGAACGTGCCTTAAATGTTTTTCGGTCATTGTATGAGGATGGCAAATCTGTGGAATACTAGAAAGACGTAAGTAGGCATAACCCTTAGGTATTACTTTGAAGCATTCCATACTTTATTGAAAGTGTTGATGAATACACTTCTCTGTCATCAGAGATCTTCCTACACAATCTGAATGGGGCCTACTCTAAAAATGAACACAACACGTTTTAATTTAGAAGGATCATTCTGAACACACATGAAAATGGTTGAACTTCCTTGGGTTTAGGACTAAAAATCCCTTTGAAGAGACTAAGCTAGGAAATCTTTACCAAGATAAGTAAAAAATTAGAGGTTGCACTTGACAGATAATACAAAAGCATGTAGGAAAAATTTGATATGTTAAAATTATGATCTGTACTAGAATTCCAGCTGTGGAAATGCTACTGGAATATTATTTCCTTCTTTATTATTACATTGAATTTCAGTAGCACCAACGCATCTTGTCTGTAAATATCACAAGTAAAAAGAGACACTTGTTATGCATCCATGTATTCATCTATTTTTGTGGTTCGCATATCATTTGGGCTGTCATAAAATTTCACAGTCACTTCAGTCACATGAGATAAGTAGTCAAAAACATCCCTATTAGTAGACTGATCCCTATGTAGACAGGTTTTTACTTTCAGTGTCTTTCTGGCGACCATCTGCTTTATTGTTGAGGATTACCACATATCATTTTCCTTAATTCATTATTTATTTATTGCTGTGATATATTTAATTTTACATAGGTTTGGGTAATCCAGCTTCATCTCCATGTAGCAGACTGCTCCTTTTCTGAAAAGTGTATTCCCTGTTCAGTCACACTATCCTTTAGCTTGTTGACCTATTATTTTTTTAATCTTTTATTGAATTAGTATGAGACTTTTATTATTGCCATCATTAATGTCAAGGTGCAGAGAATATAAATTTTTGCAAGGTAGTTAGCAAACACACAGAGGACAAGTGACTCGAGTTACTCCTGCAATGGGTAGGACTCTGCTCAATACACACTATGAGGGCAATGCACTAAAATTCAGTACCTTTGAACAAAAAAAGAAAAAACCCTTAGTAACTCTCATTTTAAAATGACTACATTCATAAATTTGAGGAAGATAGTTGAAAGGAATATCTGAAAGATTAACATTAGCTTAAAAACAAATTGAAGGCAGCATAAAGATGACATATTAGAAATTCAAAGTAGATGTTTGCTACTTACCAAAAGCCATTCAAAAGCCAATATGTTTCAACAGAAGAGAAAATATGGCTGTTTTAAGTAAGGAGTGGAAGTGTTATCCACATGAGAAAAATAGACAGGGGCGTAAAATGCAGTGTGGTAAAATAATGGAAGATTGGCAAAGAGGATTGTAAATATGTTCAAGCAACTTGCAGCTGAGGTGTCAAAAAACACATAATGCATATATCATACTAACTATTGTTTAGCCTTGTGTGTTTGACAAATAGAACATGTGTGTTTAGGTAACGTAGGTCTGTGATAGAGGCACCCTATCAAACGTGCTTGAGATTCCTGCACTGCTGTGGGAAAGATGAAATCGCAGTGCTAAACTACGTCTGCACAAATCCCTGAAATACAGGCAAAACCAGCAAGTTTGGTGACCCATAGCATGGACATTGTCTGTGTCCCCAGCTGTGTGCCTCTACCTGGTTGTTGCTTTGGGGATTCCCTAGTTAACAAGGTACCACAAATAATTTACTCTTTGCATTTCATCTGTTATTTTATGGTTGTTCCTGCCTGTGCCAGTTCACACATTTAGCAAGTTAAATATAAAATCATAGTAAGACAGACCAAAAAACATTTTGAGAAAAAATCTGCCAAAAGTATAAGAACAAACACCAAAAACATTTTAAGTTCTTCAGAAGCAGGAAATCTGCCAATGGATGGGTACAACCAATGGAAGAGGTGTAAAAGGAACATCTTAGGAAGATAAGTCCAAACCAAAAATTCTACATTATTTTTTCACACGCTGTCTGTCCACTATGGGATATTCCCACATTGATAGCATTCTTTATATGGATGAATCAGATGGATAGTTCCAAATCAAATGGAGGTAGCAATGATTTTTGAACAAATTGAGAAAATGAACATCTTGGCCAAATGACATTTATCCAAGCAAATAGATCTCAAAACGAACTGAAGGAACTCAAATATAAATGTCAGCATCCTATTGTTTAAAGTAGCCTTGGTAGAAAGCAAAAATTATTACACTTAATCACACATTTGTGAAAAAGGGCTTTAACAGTGAAGAGGAAACTACAGCAAGTCAACCTACATATTTGATAAAAGCTGTAATTAGTAGACACATTACTATATGCAACATATAAGGGGGAAAGGACTACAAATCGTTTGTATCAGAAATTCCTACCTCACAGATCTACAGGAATTTTTTTAAAAATCAAGTTGCACATCGATCTATGTCATCTAGTTGCAATGCATTCAAATTTCCAAAATCTGACAATGATCTTTGTCTCTAAATGATTTTAAACAAAAAATAAGGTAAACAAATACTGCTAAAAGTTAATACCTTAGTACATGATAGGAAGTAAAGGGTACAAACAAAAGTGAAGTTTACACTCTGGACAGAATCTACCATTGTAGCTATCTGGAAAATGTGCTGCTCAATATATTTGTAAATATCCTAGAAAACAATAAAAACAAGACTACTAAGTTTGCTGGTAGCATTCAATTATTCAAGATATATGATCACAGAGATCTTTAAACAAGAATTCCACTATATTGCAATGAAAATTAAATTCCATGTCAATAAATCAAAGAAGTTAGTGGAGGAAAATGTATTAAATACAGATATAAAATATTGGCTGCCAAATGAATTGCTATCACTTTAGGAAAGAGGAAAATTAATTTATCAAGTGTCTAAATTAAAATAAATAATGAAGGATGTGAAAGCCTTTCTTCACACTTGACCTAATTAAATTGCAAAATTTGACATGGTGTTTATAAAGGCCAAAAATATAATGGAATTAGAACAGAACCAAAAATAAGTCACAGATGACAGATTTATCAGTGGCCATCAAGAACAATAAGTCTAAATGTAAGCTATATCTGAAAAAGTCCTTACTACCCTTATTTCCAAATGTAATGACAGTAGAAAAGCTGTTCTTCACTTACTGTTACTCTGCTTTTCCTAAATCTATGCTAATAACCTTTTAATTTTACCAATTTTGCACTACAGGAGTAACAATACATTTTAAGTTTTCACAGTCTGTATGAACTACCTTTCATAAAACAAGCTTGGCTGATATTTTTGTATTTTTTATTAATACACATAAAAGCATTTTGCCCTTTCTGAGCTTGTCTAAGATTTATTCAATGTCTAAAAATGACTATAAGAGGATTAGCATTTAAAGCTACCTTAAAAAGAAAATCCAGAATTGTAATTCAACATATTTTAAATCATTCTTTGAAGTTCAAACTATTTTGTTATTTTTCATTATCTTTTCATTAAACAATAACAGAAAGTTAATTTTTAATCTTGATCTCAGCCTACCCACTATCCCAATGTGTATGTCTGTTACTCCAAATTTACACAAATTGTCTTCATGTATGTATGATGGGAAGTAATTAATTTCACTAGAAATTTATTGTATCCTGCTTTAAATGGTAAATACATCCTAAAGAGTCCACATGTTGAAACACTTGGAGCTGCTTCTGCTCATGCTGTTCAGAATCCTCAATTAATAAATAATTTACCTCTGTAAGTCAACAAGTAGCAAAACTTGTAGCCTGTACCTAGAATCGCAGCAAAACTTATTTGCATAATGCTCATTTTTAATGCAAACTGAATTTTGAGGTGACGATTTCTAAGACAACTACACAGAATCAATCATCTGGGAACATCCAAAGGTATTGAGCTCACCTCATCATTCCATGTGAAATTCTGACTCTAAATTCTTTTTCATATATCTCATTCTTTTTAGATGAAAAAGAAATTATACCTCTTGAAATGTTTATCATTAAGTGCCTGAATTTTATACTGGAACGCCAGAATTTATTTCTGTAAATTTTTTATTTATTTTGCCAGTAGGAACAAAAGCATCTGGAAAGGTTCCAATTAATGCATTTATAAATCTCACAAGTATTCCAGTTTATGGCATTTCATTCTCTACTGCACATAATTATACAAACTCTTACTGCCTCCACAGGTCAGTATTAATTTATTTACCCTGTAAAATACTTAGATATTATTCTGTAAGAAAATCTCACATAAATATCACTTATTATCAAAAACATAATAATTGCCATCCCAGATCATGGAACTGAGCATACAGCAGTCTTACAGCAGCTAGATTTAGGTATTTTGAAAGAAGGAGTTGCACGAAAAGGTTCATACGTGAAAACTGGTTTATATAAAGGCAGCAATTTTTTTTTTCCAGGTACAGATTAATATTCTTTCAAGACATGGTATATTATCAACTTTTTATTAGGTTTAGTACATTTTCGGTGATGGCTATTTTAAAATTTTAGGAATTATGACTCCTCTGGAAATTCAAGTAACATAACAATTTCCATGTTAATATGCTGCATCATTCCACTATGGACTCTCCTACCAGGCTCAGGGAGACCTGAAGATGAACCTTGCCAGTGAACACTGAGGCAAGAAAGGCACTCTATTCCTTAATCTTTTCCATGTTCTTGGTCATTGGTTTCCATGTTCTTGGTCACCCTTGCCCCATTGAACAGAAGGTCCATACTTTTCTTAGCCTTTCTTTAGCTGTTGTTGTACTTACAGTAGTTCTTGCACCTCACAACCCTAGTTTTAGCTCCAGCTTTTGGATGATGTCTCTCTATTTTGCCTTGGTAGCTTATTTCTGTTTCCACTTTGTGTTTACTTCTTTTTTTGTTGTTTGGCTGAGGTCAGTAGGGAGTTGCCTGTTCATCCTGGCTGTCTACTGAATTTGCTCAACTTTCTACATCTTACAGTGCATCATTCTTGTGCTGTGAGGAAGTTGTCTTTGATAAGCAAATGACTTCTGGTGCCCTTTGCTCTCCAATGTAGTTTCCCAATGGAACTTGCCAAACAAGCTGAAATTCCCAGAGCAAGCTGAATTCTGCTCTCCTGAAGTCCAGGGCTGTAGTTCTAGTATTGATCTTTCTCACTTTTTCCAGGATTTTAAACTCATGGTTAATGTTTCCGAGGCTGCCCTCAGCCTTTGTGGCTGTAAGGGGATTTTCCTTCTTCAAGAGGAAGTGATCCAACCGAGTACCACACCTATTTGACCCATCAATCCACTGCATAAAGACAGCAAAATATTATAGCAACCTAAACTTGCCTGGTGACATTAACTTAGCAGAATCTTCACTGTACATCTGATGAGGGTCTCATCCAATATACCTTCATAGAAATTATTTTCTTAATGTGATTTGTTCACAAGGTTATATCAATTATAATTCTGCTTTTAAATCTGCTATGGAAAGATCGAAGTATACATAAAATAGCCTTTTAACACTGTTACCTTTTAAATCAGATGCAAATATATTTTTGGAGAGAAAGTATATCTTGACAGTCAGTGAATCTAAGAAAGTGTTTCAGTTCACGTTAATGTTATATCTACTTCAAAAGCCAATTTTGAGGTGAAATGATAAATATTTTTAGTTATTGTTCATCAATGGTCTACAGGAAAAAATGTTATAATAAACTGGTCCAGATCAAATAAATTTCCTTTACAATACTAGCTTTTAATTTTTTCCTTCCTTTTCTATTTCTTTCAATTATTTAAAAGGCTACTCTATTTACTGGGCACTCCAAGGGAATTCAAAATCCCTCATAAAATTCTTCTTCATTATTATGATTTTTATCAACTTGAACTAGCCTTCCACTAGTTTGTCATGCAGACTCATAAAGGTTATCTAACTTAATAACCTTGCAGAATTTTAGAATTATTTTTATCAATAGAGCTATTACTTTGCAGAAAGAGTTACTAAAATTATTCTTAATAGTAAACATATGTTCATCTTTTGCATAATTTAGTGGCTAGACTATCCACGTGAAAGGTCTGGTTTTCAGGACTTGTCTTGGAAGTACATCCAATTAAGCTACAATTATGCTCTGCAATTTATTAATTTATTTATTTATTTTGAGACTTTATTTGGGGTTTTAGTACTTCATTTACTCACATTGTATTTTACCTTACTCTTCTGGGAAGATTCAGTCTTCTCATGATTGATAAGTCCCAGAACAAACTATGCACTCTCACCTACACTGTTCATCACTGCTTAAATGGAAAGGGAGAACTCTGCGAAAAACAGAGCTTGCTTACTTGAAAATTTAAAGTATTAAAGCTAATACAAAGCCAGCTCCTAATGACGACAATGCTAATTTTTTTTTAACTGTTACTTTATTTGATACACATTTTTCACAGGAAGAAACATTTGTAGCTACTACTTCTGTAACTTTGTTTCATGCTTAGTCTAGATGCTGTCTGTGCGAAACAGCTATCTTTAACACTGTAGT
Source organism: Steatornis caripensis (assembly GCA_013398225.1). Lineage (NCBI taxonomy): Eukaryota > Metazoa > Chordata > Aves > Caprimulgiformes > Steatornithidae > Steatornis > Steatornis caripensis. Next base: position 28,393 of record VZSC01002400.1, on the reverse strand, counting down.
TCTGTAAATGTGTTAATAAATACATGTGTTTCCAAAACAAATAAATATAAATTCTAATGACCTTCAAATATTTTAAAAGAGCATTAGTGATGTTTAATATTAGTAGATTTGCAATCTGACTGCTGTTTACATTTGTGTAGTGGAGAATATATGAGATCTTACAGCAAAAGTTGAAATCAAAATCTCTTCTGTAAAAGATAAAGATGAAGGAATTTTTCCCCTCACAAAAAAAAAAAAATTCTTATGTTCCTCTAATATTCATGTCAGATTGCGTGTAAATACATATCATGCAAGTGCAAAACTGAGACTTGGTATACTTGAATCCTCTATTTTGAAAGAGAAACTCAAATACACATGTAATTACCAAATCATTTTTAATGAAATGTTGATTGTCATGAATAATGTAAACTACTGAAGATGATCAATGCCCTTGACAGACATGCAATTGTGGTGTATTCAGGTAGGTGTATGATATTTAATAGAGTAATTCTAAATCTTTTCACGAATATCTTGGTGTTGAAGTGAATGTTTTTAACAAACAAAAAAAATAGTAGATACATATACATAAAAACTAATCATGTGTGTAATTACTTTGTAGGAACATTATGAGAAACAAATGCAAACTTTAATTAAAAAGTTAATCTATTTATTTTCCAGGGGCTATCAACTCTGTTTTAAAGCAAAAAGAGAATCCAAATACTTTAAAATCTAGGATTCATCGGCATGACCAGACATTACATGCTTCTGTAATTCTCTGGCTAGCCTTATGCTTGATAAGCACAGAAGGAGCAGAAACAATAGACGTTGCGTAAGACNTCCAGGGGCTATCAACTCTGTTTTAAAGCAAAAAGAGAATCCAAATACTTTAAAATCTAGGATTCATCGGCATGACCAGACATTACATGCTTCTGTAATTCTCTGGCTAGCCTTATGCTTGATAAGCACAGAAGGAGCAGAAACAATAGACGTTGTGTAAGACAGCCAGTCATGAAGTTTGAATATCAGGAGTTTAATAAAAAAAGGCTAAGAGTGATCTGTAGGGAGTAGAGTTGGACCAAACGTATACATTGCTCTTGACTTGGATATCCTGCAACAGCCGCTGATGAAACCAAGATCTGTTGCAGGATTCTTTTCTTTGTACAGAACAAGTATCATGTAATTGCAACTCAGTCTCATAAAATTCACAACATTTTATGATTATTAATAGGGAAAATTAAACACACACAGTTATTTCCACTGTAACAGATTATTTTCATCCCATCTCATAATCTCTCTCCCTTTTTTTTTTACGCTCTCATAAAGTTTGGGAAATAGTAAGAAAAAGTTATATAGAAATGGAGACACGAGTTTTTCCAGTGATTTTACTTTGTTTTAATTTGCTTGCTATATCTTTTAAACCATATCTTTATCAATTTTTATTAAAGTTGTCTTTAGTATTTCTTATTTTTGTGCTAAATAACTCTTCTGTTTTTAGGAAGTTGAAGAAGGAACTCTCAGGTAGATTAGATTGGTTAGAAGCTGGTATCTATGTTATTAAACTGTCCAATTTTGCATTACCTCTAGTTCGAATCCCAAATGTATGCTTATCTACACCATTCTTTTATCAGAATGCTTTCTTAAGGGGACAACTGTGACATGTGACATGTTGAAAACTGACTGCAGGAAATTATCTGAGGAAGGTTTAATAACAAGATGACAGTTAATGTACTTGCATAAAGCACAGATTGTCTGAATTTACTCTGATGTCTTCATTGCCCACTCATTCACTGTTTGCTTAATTGCAAATCAGAAGCTGGAGCCCTAAGTTATGTTTTGAAGAATTGTGACTGCAGTAATGGTGTGACAGTTTTTACCTCTATGCTAACAATCTGCATGTTCTGTACCATATGTCCCACTATGTCTTTTCACAGAAAAAAAATCTCAAATTATGCACCAAATTCCCAGTTGAAAGATGTACATATATGCACATATATAATATATACACACATATAGAATACATATACATCTCTGTATATTCATATTATATGTGTGTGTATACACATACATACCCATTCACACATAGAGGTAGAAGGGCTTTTTAAGAAGCTGTCATTTTAATTGTCGCAAAATTTAACACATTTAGGCTTCAGCCACAAGAAATACGGTCCTTAAAAAATGAAACTCCTTTCTCCTACTCCTTCTGGAGTGTAATGGGAGCTAGGTGCATTACTGGCAATAACTCAAAATCATAGAAAATGTAGAGAAGCTATGTGGATCTTCCTAGAAACTTCTTTCATAGAAAATATTCATAGAAAAATCTGACTTCTGTTATTATACTGAAGATTTCATAGACACACAAAAAATTAGATTCTTTTACAGTATGGTCTTGAAAAGCATTTAACAAAGCGGCCACAAATACTTTAGATCATTACACATGCTGGTTTAGAAAGATTCTTCCCCCAGGACTGTGTCATGTATCAGATCACTCTCCTTTTGGAGAAGATATTTTCTTATCCATTTTGTTACATTAAAAGAGGAGAGTGGAAACTTTTTGGCTCCAAACTGCCAATAGTGACAGAGGATTTGAATGTTGGATGCTAGAGTAATCAAATTACTTTGTATTTCTGAGAAGTAGAGATCAAGTTACTTTCTGGCTCTTATAACATTTGCTTTTCTTATGAAAGTATAGGTGGATGCATAACAAATATTATAAAACTTTTTGTCAGGCACGTTGTGTGTTTTCTGGAAGATCCTCCTTATGTTATTAATTTCTTATGTCAGAATAGCATGGATAACTGCACCTTTGCAGTGTAAAATTTTTCTCTTTTTTCTCTGTTTGACTTAATTTTTTTTTTTTTTTTTTTAATTGCTTACCAATTTAAGTAAGCTTCCCTTCCTCAGGTCAGATAGTAGAAGATGGTTGGCAGAAAGTTGCTCAAGTTTGATGTATGAGGTAACAGCAGCATTAAAAGAAAAGTGATTTCTTGAGTCACTCAATTATAATTCCATAATGAAGCAAAATTACTCGTAGTGAAAGACCTTTGTTGAGGAAATACAGACAGTATGATCTCAAGGAGAGAGTTAGATCCACTGCCTACTAAATGCGTTACAATATTACATGAGCATTCCACTTTCATGTTAGCAGCTTGAGGGTGGAAAGGGAATTTCTCAGTTATCCTCACTGAGTTTAGCAGTCTTTGAATGCCAAAACTAGATTCTTCCCAGATGAAACTACACAGAAAAATGCAGTTCAGGAGAGTACCTGGCATATTACAACTCCTACTCAGAAATTTGCTCATGGAAGCAGTCTCGATTTAGCATACATTACAATGCCTGAAATTAATATAGCATGGGCTTTTGGTCCTCACACCAAATATTTCATTCTATATGTCTACTCACATTGTGCTGCACTACTTGCTAATGTAGACACAGCCTTTGACATCTGAGTTTGGAGAATAGTCATCTTCCCGCTAGAGTTAACTGGGAAGGATGGTTACCTTCATAGTTTTTTTCCATCTTCATAAGACCTGTTACCCTTCAAAATACTGTACTCTCTGCACTCACTATGGGCAGCTAGACTAAGGTTATGTGCCATTTATACATAAGTGCTTGAAGTAAGATGTCTTGAAGCTGTGTCTGTGTCCCCATTTAGACCTACTTGTTCCTGCAAAACTCTTATTTTAAAATGAAATCATCTGCTTGCAATGTTTGAGGTCAAAGTTCTAGAAGTACGTTCTGCAAAGTTGCTGTAAACCATTCAGGATAAAGGATACTAAGTAACTTGTAATTAGATGCAGGGAAACATGCTGTTTGAGCAAGTTGGAAACCTATATAAGCTAACCACAATTACAATCTACAAGGTAATCTAACTTTTATATTTCTTGGAGAATAAATAGTTCCCTATAGCAAGATTAGCAGTATTTTTCTTTGACAAATTTATTGAAAGCCGAAGGAAAATCCTTAGCAAGTAATTGAATTAATCTGCAAGTAAGATTCTGCATGAATATCAAAGAAAAACATGTCAAAATAGCAGTGATGTTAAAAAAATTAGAATGAAAATTAAGAGAATCTCTCTGTGAGGTTAACCTTTAACATAAATTAGTAGAAATTATCAGAACTGAGCAATAAATGACCCTGTTCTGTCCAGTTTTTCATTTTCTATGTTAATACCTTCTGTAATGTTTAAGGTACTAGTCACGAGAAGTGTAATAGAAGTCACAAGAAATTTACAGAAGCAGGTTTGGGGGTTTTTTTTGCCTGAAAGGAGTTATTTTATTTTTTAAAGGCTTCAGGTGAAGTAATTAGAGCAGAAAATCTCGAGTACATAACCATCAAGATCTTATACAGTTCATATATTAAAATACACATCATAGAGTTCATGTATTAAAATAATAAACTCATAGCCAAAAACTCATATATTTTTCTGTTATGATGTATTATTCTATGCATGAATATCATCTAAATATCAGGTTTTGCCAATCATAATAATTTCTTATTGCAAGTGGACTTCTGACTATTTTGTCTTCAACTGGGAATGCTTCTGAAAGGACAACTTTTATAGTCTCTCCAGCCAGCAAGATCTTTACTACTTTCCTCTCTTTCTGTTTTTATCTATAATTCATTAATTCTTGAAGGTCAAAAGTCCTTTAACTAGTATAAAAAACCTGAACAGTTTAAAATCCCACAGCAGCGAAAAGTAAAAGCATATTTAAAGATCTTTAACTTTCTACTCCTTCTGCCTTTCGGAAGGTTGATCTGTCCCTATGTGACAGTAATATTAATGTTGATTTCTTGAAGAGTAGATGTCCTCAATTATACAGTATAAATTGAAGGTAAAACCAAAACTTTACTAGTATGCATCTTTATACTTCTTTCCTTCTCCACATTTTGCTCATAATACACTTTCTTTCCTACTTACCGCAAAGAACTGTTCCTTTAACCCATCCAGAAACTTTTTAATACTATTAAGCCAAAAAACACCTGGATTTTGGTATTTGAATAGCTGAAGGAAATTTTTATTTCTCTTTAGTTTTTTTGTCTTAAACAAAAGAGGAATATTAACTTAAATTTTTGAAAGTCACAAGTATTGAAAAATTATTCAAAACCATCACCTGTAATAAAATAAGAATTACCATCTGTATGCAATTTGAAAAACTTTTTTCCTTGCCATAAAACTATAAATAGTTTCATTTTAATTCAGATAATTGTAATTAATTAATATTATTCATTATAATTAACGAATATTATTAAGTTTCTGGATACTTCCCTACAGTGATCTTATTCCTACATTTTGGTCAGTGATGATCCTACGTAAAACATGAAAAAAATCTGACATGGGAGAATTCAGTTGCTGCAGCCACAAGAACAAAACCACAGCACTCAGTGTAACATAGTCTCAAATTTATTTACTAAGCAGTATGAGTATAGTAGCTGGTTAGTGATTTCTATGCTACAATGTGCACACACTTCACACTTGTGAAAATTAAGGCTCCAGCCCCTCCGGTTCAGTTTGGACCTCTACCATGGATGCAGGATATCCACATATGTGAAAATAATTAGCATTTCTTACATAGGTCATAAGCACCGCCCCCAAATGGCTTACGCAAATATAAAGTTATTAACAGTTAGATGACAACTTCGGTCATTTGTGCCGCTTACTTCCTTTCCCATGTGTAGCAGAGTAACCTAAACAGGCAGAGCTGAGTAGGCATACTCCGGGTTTCATTTACCTGAGCAGTGTTCTTAGAGGTAGGCCTTATCCCAGTGCAGTAGGGAACCTATGACTGATCTAGGTCAAAATTCAGTACATAAGGTTTGGATGAGAAATTAACAGTTATTAAAATATAGAAAAAGATATGGAATTACTGGAGTGAGTCCACTGAAAGGCCACGAAGAGGAGTAAGGGACTGGATCATTTTTCATATGAGAAGAGGTGGAGAGGGCTGGGACTGTTCAGCCTGGAGAAGAGAGGCTCAGGGAAATGAACAAGAGAAAGAGAGACTCTTCTCAGTGTTGTCAAGATGCAATCTGCATAAATTGAAACACAAGCTATTCTGTTTGAACATAAGAAAACAGTTGTTTACTCTGTGTGTAGTTGAGCATTGGAACAGGTTTCCCAGGGAAGTTGTGGTGATTCCGTCTGTGCAGATATCCATGATCTGACTGAATACAGTCCTGGACAATCTGCTGTAGGTGACCATACTCTGATTTGGGCAGGGAGTGGTTGAAATAATCTCCAGAGGTGTTGGCAGACTTCGACCGTTCTGTGATTCAGTGATTCAGCTTTTCAACCTTCCTCTCCGTCCACTCCAGTATTTTTATTGATGCTTTTTGTCCTCTTTCAATAAGGAATCATAATCCTAGCAGACACACTTGCTTGACACCAGGTGTGCCACCTCTAATGAGTTCATACTTGTCAGAGACATCAAAAAAAAAATGCACTGGAGTCACTGGGTCACTGTTTATATTTTCTGCATCACCCCCTTGGACCCTTGCATTTGCAGTTTCTGGATGGCTCAGCTTCAAAAAGGGTGGCAAATGACCGTTTTGGAGTGTTAGAATGATCCCTACGTCTAAATTATTTTTCTGACCACATGTAACATAACATCAGGTGCCTTGAGAACTTCCTGCTTGGACATGTACACATCAAGGAAAATATTCTTCTTTCCTTAAACATAAACTCATGAAAGTTAATAATCAAGTTTACACCCGTTTCCATGGGCTGCCTTTGAAGTGAACAAGTACAAAGAGTTAGTTCTGGAGAGTTAGAATTTCAGAAACTCAGGACCATATATGAAAATAACAGTTTTGAGATAACTTTACAAACAAGCCATGAATTAATATCTTGTACTGCATTTTTAACTGTGTTAATAAATGATTCTGATTCCACATCAGTGAGACTGCATAATCACAAAAAGGGAATTCACATTAAATACTATTTAAACAAAATTTGCATTTCTTACCAGAGTTAAAAATCTGAATTAATCTATAAGTGTTAGATATAATTTGTTTGTAAATTCACAAATAACTTCTATGGGTCACCTTGAGACTTTATAATTCTGTTTGCAGATTTTTCAAGGTATGCTGAAATACCACTACAGCTGGCTGAAAAGTCCAGGGCTTGATTTAGCAAATTCTTGCTTATGCAGAAAATTGCACTGGTATTAAAGTATATGGGTCATGAAAAAATAGTTACATGGGTAATTTGTTCAAGATATATCATGGAACAGGGATGATGTGAAGCGAATGGTGAAAATAATTAACAATATTCATTGTTATGTTTGGTATGTAGTAGTAGTAAAGAAATTAAAACCTAGAATCAAATTGCCTTAGGCCTCTCTGTCACCTTACTTGATATTTAATCATAGATTAAATATGAAGCATAGCTTTTTCAAGGGTAGACAAATAAAAATCTGTTCNAAGAAATTAAAACCTAGAATCAAATTGCCTTAGGCCTCTCTGTCACCTTGATATTTAATCATAGATTAAATATGAAGCATTGCTTTTTCAAGGGTAGACAAATAAAAATCTGTTCGGGTCATTTACGTTTAATACTTTTGAAATCAGGTAATCTTAGAAAAGAAACAAATGTCCGAAGAATAGTGTATCACTGATAACATAAAAAGTGAAAACAAAGGAACATCGTTAAAATGATTGAATCTGTCTATAAATAACGTATATATGTTATATTTTTAAAAATTTTGCTAAACAAGAAGCTAAACAAAGTTTCAAGTAAAACATTGGTAAGTTGAATTACATTTTCAAGGTTTGGTTCAACAACCTATCCTCGCTACCCCACCAATCCCAAATACTTAGTACTTCCAAATTAACCAGATATAATTCTTCTGTTGCATGGAGCCCAAAATCCAGACTTAAGCAGTGCTTAGCTGCTTCAAAATATGAAACATAAAATTCCCTTTATTATGCAAAGAACTACCTACAATAACTCAATTGTAAATGTCATGTTTATATTCATACATAGATATGTAGATACAGATCATTGCCAGAAGCTGACAGCCTTGTTCAGGAAGTAGAATAATTGTGAGTTTTTTGCCTTCCTCAGACTGAAAATATGGGAATATTATTAGCCTCCAAAGCAGGTGAGTGAATTTCCACCAACTGCAACAATTTGGGTAAATTCTACTTTCTGTCCAGTGGTTTCAGAGTAAAATATGTATAAACAAACCAGGCAAAAGGGCAATAAGGGTTCTATTTCTCCTATGAGCTTAGTGCAAAGACATTGTCCTTTTTTTTTTATTTTATTTATGAGTCTTTCATCCTTTTCTACTTGTGACCTCAATTCAGTAGGAATTCACAATGTTGATAGAACGGCTTCTAGTTTTTAAATACCCACCCATACCTCCCACAATGAACCAAACATTTATAGGAGACTGGACAGACAGAGTAAAACAAGAACCAAATGATTGTAAAAATAGTCATTGCTAGATTAAGCAAGACACCTCTTCTTTTCCCAAACCGGGACATGTCTATAAGGTAGATAATAATCAGACTCAAAAGTATAGGCAACAGCAAATGTGAGAGGTATACAGGGCACTGCTTCTTTACTTCCCCACTTTCTCACTCGTCCGTTTCTTTACCTATATCAGCTGCATTAACAAAGGTGGATTATCAGGGAAATCAAAGATGTAAAGGGACTACTAGGTCACTTCATCTGCAGAGACGGTATGCATCTTAAACAATGCATAAGCAGGGTCTTGCTCTTTCTAGCACCTGTATTTTCTGTTTCCTTTATTACATATTGCAAAAGTTAGCAAGCAGTACAGATATGCTTTATTTAAAAAAAGGCATTCTGTATTTATTGTATCTTCTGTTTATTTCTCTTCTGTCACAATAGAAAGAAGTTTATTTTAAAGATTTCAGCTCTTATGAGAGCAACTGTAAAAGGGCTTCATTTTGCTGATTAAGTGTATTGTGGTTTATATAAGACTTTTACATGTTTCGTTCCTGATCCCTATTTTTATCACTTTCATGAAGAATTAGAATAACCATTTTAATTTCAAAAGTGCTAAATGTTCCCATTTGAAATTTAATTGCAGTCCATCTGGCCTTAGTTAAAGCAACAGTTCAACAGAAGATATTAAATAGAACATAATTACATATTACGTTTCAAAATTTGAAAATTAGAAAGTAACTTGGTGGAAGAAACTTTGGTGCAACAATAAATATCACATTGAATACTCATTCATTCCAAAACTAACTGCTAACTAGGATAATCTATGTAATCATTATCAAGTGCTTCTTCTTTCTGAATTTTTCTCTTTGACATTTTTGCATTAAGTTTTGTATTTTAATATAATTTTTCCATTTAAATTATAAAGTAGTTACTCATGATTATGACTGTGCATGGCTTTTGGCACTAACATATCTCTGAAAACTTACTGTTTATAATTCTAAATCCTCAGCTTTATCATTTAAAATTTTAACTTCTCTCTGAAGCTAGAGTAATATTGTTTCTTTGTCCTCAGCAAAACTATTCTGGTTTACAGAAACTAGGGAATTTGCACTTTTTTATTGCACCTTTCTTTCTCATAGGCTTTAATTCAGTAAAACAGTTAAATATGCTTCTAAAGTAAGAAATGTGTATTTCCTATACCTGCTCTAGAACTTATCATTTTTTTTTCCAGATGTGAATGCATATGGACTGTTCTAAATGCAACATGTATAATGATGTTGGTATGGCATTGTCTTCTTTTTCAGTACTGCTGACACCAGGTTTTCCCTTCTTCATCCCTTCAGCTGCCCTTCAGTCCTTTATTGCCTCTTGTTAGCTCAGGCTGCTCTTTGGTTTAATCTCCCCCTTTCTCATTATTAACTGCTGTCATCTTTCTCCAATGCCTTTTGCATGCAGGCCTGTATACTTGGCCCTTGCCTATCCTTCTGCTGGCCACTTGATTTATTTAAACAATAGAAACTGGAGAGAGGAGACAGTGGGATTCTTCTGAACTTCTCTCATGCAAAAGGTTACAACCACTTCAGACACTAATCACAACAGATTAGTAACAGTAGGCTATGACTACACCTGACATATTCTGCTACTTCAATATGACAGAAAAAAGTATTAGGGAAGTGCATGTCAAAAGTCTCATCAATTTTAATAACATTAGGATTTAATCCTAGTACACATATCTACAGTTTGGAATTGAAGTTAATGTTCAAATCTCTGCAGTGCTCTGTGTATGAGTTAAACAGCAAAATAAAAGAAAAGAGAATATAGGGACACAGCAATGTATTGTTGACTTATCACTTTAAAGTCCTGAAGCAAAGACATTTGACAAACTGCAGCATTCCCTGAAATATGTTGCCTTAAGTATGTCCCATAAAATTGGAATAAAATAAAAGAAAAAATGACTGGGGTCACTTCACTCTGCATGAAGTTTATTAAACTGTGTGTTTACAAAAGAAAGCTCTGAAGACATGGCAATTCCTAAAGACATGTTTCATAAAAACTAGTAAATAAGTAAACTGCTCAGTAGCAGGGGGTCCTCATTTTCATTTCTCCAGTAAGGGAGTTAACTAGAACAATGTATGTAATGTTTTAATGTTCAAAGCATGCTAGAAATGTATATACTCTGTTTTGTGTAAAATTATTTTATTCCTCTTCTTAGAAAGATTATGTTCACCATTCGACTTAGCACAACATGTTATCTTCTGATATGTATGTAACATACATAAAAGTCAAGATATGTTAAAGTATATCTTAAACCAAGCATATGAATTTCAGCAACGTGAAAGAAGTGTACATAATTTAATGTTTCCTCAGAATTTTTAGAAAGAACACTAAAAATGAAGTGACCCATGACATGAAATAAGGTCATTTAAGGCATCAGGAATATAAATACTTGGCCTAGGTGGACTGTGAGTTGAACATTATGTTTCTGCTGTGAAAAGACAGAAAAGCCCTAAAGATTTGCATAATGATCTGCTTTTGTTTGCAACTTTTTGCTGTCACTGAAGAAATCTGTGGTGGCAGAATCACATTTAAATACGGGGTTTGTCTTCTTGCTATAAAAAGGGAATGGTCTTCAAAGGAACATGAGCATTTAAGTCAAGTTGCACACACAGAGCGTTTGCCTCAGGTTATTGGGGTTTTATATTTTAACAATGTGTCTACCCTTGCTCAATTTTTGCAGTATTTTCTCAGACAAATTATTGTATTTGTTTCCAGAGAATGACATGCACAGCCCAGTTACATCCAGCAAAGTATCCAAGTGCTTAGTTTTAGGACATACTTTATGAGTGGCATATAAATAAACGTATTCTTGAGCAAAAATTAATATAGATATATGTCTATCTGCTCTGCTGAACTAGTAATTCAGGTGTTACTCCATGGGAGTAAGAGAATAGGATTCAATAAAAGTTTGAGGCACCTAAAAAAAGTGTGTTTCTTTATGTAGAATCATAGGTTAGAATTAAACTCGAGGTCAGGTAGGTGTCTACATGAATTTGGTGTTGAAGATCCAACTACTCATGGAGATCAGCAGCTCAATTACTTGCCTAAAGATGAGTATCTTGGGCTATTTAAGATGTCAGAGTGTGCCTAAGAGAGATACATAACTTTGGCAGATATGCTTTAGGACTGACCATGCCCTCCTGGAATGGCAATTAGACGCCAAGCAGGTCCGTAGCCCCCATAGGTGACAATCCCATTTTGGCAGTTGAATCAAATGCTGACTGTCAAACTGGGCAAAACGAGTGTTTTATTTTGAGCATTTGAAAAGTTTAGGGAAAAAAGCAAACAGCTCTAAACGAATCAGTTTCTTAACCCAACTCAGAATTAAAACACAGATGTTTAATTTAGTCTTTCTTTTTATTTTCTGACATCAGAAAAACAAACAAACAAACAAAAAACCAAAACCCAAAGAAACGTGCATGTTCAGATATACTAAATACAAAGATGTACTATAGGACAAAAGAATGATTTCTCAGCAAGCGACTTGCTTTTATGTTTCGGGTGATGGGTGTGTATGTGGTTAGGATAAAAGTTAAATTACACAGAAATTATGCAGTAGAAATTCTCCACTATTTCGTTCCAATGTTCCTGCAGGCAGGCAAATGGACATGCCTGACTAGACCTCGGAATACCATGGTAAAACCTAAATGACAACTAGACAGTGTGGAATAGGAACCTATGACAAGAATAACTCATGCAATGGATTAAATGTCTTCCAAATCTCCACAATTACAAGAAATAGCATGTATCAGGGATAGAAAAGTCATCTGTGCTTCGTGGTTATGGTGTGAATGGGGTGGATTGCCACTCCATCCATGGATACCCTTTTTACTCTAGCTCTCTGAAAATAGCATACATTTATCCACAAGAGTGTATAGATTTTAGACATTCATATGCTGCTATGATACTTTAAAAGTGGAGCTAAAACACAGAACTTGCTAGTACTTTCCTTGGTCTATTTCTTGACATTCCTACTGATGAAAGGTGTCACACTAAGAATTAAACTTGT
>VZSC01002399.1:221200-249117 GCA_013398225.1 Steatornis caripensis | reverse complement strand
GGGCACCACTGAATGTCAATACACATCAATGCGAATTTCAATACCTCTACTTTCAATGTTCCCTATTTCTGCTTTGTATCAATTTTTCCAAAGGAAAGCCTTCAGAAATGCATGATATAGTAGCACAGAGGTAAATAAAATAGAGTTGATTTTTGTATAGTTATAACGCACACTAATGAATGGCTCTATAGAAATGTGCCATAGCAATTTTTAAAGCAAAGCTGCTTTTTTAGTTAACATTAGAACTTTCAGTAATTCAATTCAGAATAGCAACTTTTCCTGGAAGGTTATGCTGTATTAGAACAATCAAACTCCTGTAAAATATCTGTTTGGGGTAATAGAACTTGCTAATTGTAAATAACAAATCCACAAGAATTTCTTTGATTCTTTACAGGATCTATAACAGTGTGCACTCAGTTTTCGGGTGCGTGACTAGCTGACGGTAATGTTGGGCTTCTACAGTCTTCACACCTTGCAAAAATAAAGTCCTACCCACTGAATTTTTACTGCGAATGCAAATATATGCTAGTGTAATTACAAACTGCTATTATAAACACGTGATGCAAGTTGTGCCTAGTTCAGGCAAAAACCTAAAATACATCCGACTTTCCAACAGGAGGAACACACAAGTCTTTGTGGTTGGATTTGTTTTCAGGACTGAAGGTGCTGATCTTAAAGAACAGATATTCAAACTTCAAGAGACAAGAAGGACAAGGAGTGCCAAAATGAAATGTCATAAAATTCTGATATGTTTTTATTAAATTCTTTTTTTAAATTAATGTTTCTTGTTTCAGAACAGAATTTACTTCCTTCCTTTTTATTGTAAAATGCTTATCACAGCCTCTAGGTAGAAAAAAAAAGATGACATGAGGGATCCTTGAGAAATGCTCTTCAAATCACTGATTTATAAAATCTGAAGCAGATTTCAATTGAGATTTTTCTTCTATTTTCAAGTTTTTGTAGCTAGCTGAGACTAATTGTTCTTGTCTTTTTCTCCCTTTCCAGTTTGCACAGGGCTACTGTACAATACAATATTTCTGGTTTTAAGAAATTCACACTAACATTACAGATAGCAAATGACCGTGTGATTAAAAGGGCTAAAAATTCTGATGTTGTAAGGGCCTTTCAATGTAGCTAAATCAAAACACTTCCTCTCAGGGGTGGTGGAGGTTATGTAAATCCTGTCAAGGATATCTAATGTCAGCTGCATGCCACACGTCCTCCATAGTGTGAGATTTGAGGGGTTTCTCAGGCCAGCAAAGAAGCACTGACTAGACCACTGAAAACACTGAATGGATACATTAACATAAAGCCATTATAGGAGTGGAAGGGCATGATACAGGTGCCAGTTATCTTTTTTGTTGCTCAGTGGATTTAAGAAGATGACTACTTTTTCTTCTTACCCAGTCAAATTTAAGTAACAAAGGAATCAATATGTAAACACTTAGGAGACAAATAGATGGTGAATGATAAATGACCAGGATCAATCTAATAAAATGTATCAGGCCACAATAAACATAAGCCATCTCTGAAAAAAATTAAAAGAGACGGTTTGCTGGGTAAAGTGATTGTAATTGGTTTAATAGATTTCAGTAAGAGTTCTCATACAATCTCTCCTGGAAACTTTACAGAAGAAATGGAAAAATAGGGCTGGAATACACCTCAGGAGACCATCTAGTCCATTCCCAGACTAAGCCACACACCGAACAAAACCCAATCCTAACACATTTGTCTAACCAGTTCCTAAGAACCTCCAGCAACAGAGACTCCACAATCTCCTTACGCAAACTACTCATGTACTTAACTGTCCTTTACAGTAATATTGTTGTTCTTAANAGACTAAGCCACACACCGAACAAAACCCAATCCTAACACATTTGTCTAACCAGTTCCTAAGAACCTCCAGCAACAGAGACTCCACAATCTCCTTACGCAAACTACTCATGTACTTAACTGTCCTTTACAGTAATATTGTTGTTCTTAATGGTCAGACAGATCACATGTTCTTGCCCTATCCACAGACAAAGAAGTTATTCTCTCCATTTAGCATCAACTTCTTACATATTCAAGCCCTAACATTTCTCTGGAATCTTCCATTTTGTATACTAAACATCAATTCTTCCATCTCCACGCAACTCTTCCTCTAGCCCTCAGAGTAAAGGTAACTGGTTAAAACACGAGGGAAGATACTGCAGATAGAAATATAAAGTAATACTCATTCCAGTATTAACGAATAGTCTACAGTCATGGATTGAGAATAATAACAAAATGGGGCCATAACTATGTAGGTATAGGTTCTCCCATGAAGGCAAATGCAAACCTGTATAATAGTCTTACAACTTTCACCATATTTTCTTGTTGTTTATGAAGGTATCATCTCCTTACTGCAGAAATGGAAGTTAAAAATCAGGTATAATGAGACTAGCTTTTTTGACATAAAGGTATTTATAGCTCCCTGCATTCAAATGAAGATCAGCATTAGCTGAATATGAGATTTTACATAAAGTAGCATATAGATAAAAGCTACATTCTAAACTTTTTGAAAGAATAAAATATTTGAGATGTAATAATGTAAATGAATCAAAGAGTTTATTGCAGTTGTGAACTATATAAAAGAAACTATGGCTTGAAGTCATAAATTAGTATTTACTAGAAGATGCTCCTTAACAATATATGCAATTAGACGTTCCATGGGATTTTTGTGTTATCAGCCTTACCCTCATCATCTTCTACAGAGGTTTTGTTTTTCATATGGCAGTTGCTTGAATTCCAAGAAGTCAAAATCTACATGAACATTGTTAGCCAAAAATAGGATTTTCTTCTAATTATAATTGTTTTCTGCTGACATCTTTCCAACTGTAAAGCAGTCAAATGCAGTATTATCTTTACTCTGAGCCAGCTTCCTAAAAATATAACATAAAATAAACNAGGTTTTGTTTTTCATATGGCAGTTGCTTGAATTCCAAGAAGTCAAAATCTACATGAACATTGTTAGCCAAAAATAGGATTTTCTTCTAATTATAATTGTTTTCTGCTGACATCTTTCCAACTGTAAAGCAGTCAAATGCAGTATTATCTTTACTCTGAGCCAGCTTCCTAAAAATATAACATAACATAAACAAACCTTTTCTTTCCTCACTTAATTTCTTGATCTTTTAGCCATACAGAGTAGCCACTGGTTACTATCCTTGGGATTCGATCTTGCACTGTGTCAGTAGCTTTACACATGTGAACAGTCTAGTTAAGGTCCACAGCACTCTTCGTGCAACTGAAATTATTAAGATAAAATTCTGTAACAGATAAAAAAATACATATATTATAAAAAGAAAGCATTTTAAAGAAAGCTAATATGTATTCATTGTAGATATTTTTATGACCTTTTATACATGATATAACTTAATTGTCGACGACATGCAGTAACAATTCAGAATGACATTGGACTAAGCCTATCCATGGATGTATTCCATATATGTCAATGAATGTATCTTATGCTTCTGAAAACTGACTTTTAAACTTCCACTGAGGATGCCAATTGTAGAGTTCATATACTTCCATTGATATTATAATAGATCACTGTCTCCTACGCTTCCTTTGACTTCTCAACCATTATGATGTCAATGGAAAAGTCTATACATAGTTTGGCCACTGAAAAGAAAAAGACAAAGGGCATTTTTAACATCTTTCATATTTAAAATGTAAATATCTGGCATATTTAGATAGGCTATGTTAATAGCCTATCTAAACATCAGAAATGGAAAATTTCAATATGAAAACTTGCTCTATATTTCCAACATATTCCGTGAGTTATGAACAGATAGCTGGTGCTAATTTTTTCCAGAAATAGGGCTATTTTTTTGCCTCTAACAGAAACATTGAGTGATAGATTGTGATTTGGATTACAAACGTACAAAAAGAACTCCATGAAGCAAAGAAAGCAGGTAAGTAAAAACTCCCTCCTGCACACTCCAAAGTACTTCCTAGGTCTTTGTTAGGATTTTCCAAAAGTGAAGAGGGAGAGAGAATTTCACAACTGTTACTTCACCCATCCAAATAGAGACGAACAGTGAGTCTGTTTCCTGCTCCCACAATACACTACACAGTTCATCTCAGCCAATATGGACTTGGTGTACAAACTCTTTGCAAGTGGTGTAAACATACTTTGGCCAAACGAGAAGAAATTCTGCTTAAGGCACAGACCCTTCCAAGGCTTTCACAATACCAAAGACCAAGCTGGCCGTAACCAATCTTACAAAAGAGCTGCGGGTTACCTTTGAAATAATGAAATACCATGCCACAAATCTAACTCTGAAACTCTTCACCTTTCTGGACTTAAATGAGATCTTTAATTTAATTTTACTTCAGGGTGTTTTGCTAGTTAATTAAAAGCAGCGTGGTAATGCACAGCCCAACGGAGATCTTCTGTGAGTATTATTCTTCAGATAGAGCACCTGTTGTCTCTCAGACACTAATAGCTTCTTCAGTATGCAGCAGCCTCCAGCATTTTGGGGTGGTGTGACAACATACATGGAGACAGAGGTACGACTGTAACCTGAACCTTGGTATAGATCTGTCTGCTTCCTACCTTATCATTAGTTTTCATGTCTCTTCACTGCATGCTGTATCTCACTTGACTCTTACTTTCTCTATATTGATGGAGACTTTGAAAGCCAAAAACCGCTGTAAGGGCAGGAAATGCAAAGTGTGGCCACTTTCTGCAATCTATTATATAAAATGAAATTGCTCAGTATCCTTTGTGTAACATGAGGTTTCATTTATTGATTCACAGAGTAGCATCATCATACCAGAAAATTCTGTTGCTGTTGAAAATATACTGCTACCTTCGAAAAACACAAAGAAAAGAAAAAAAGAGGGTGAAAAAGGAGAGAAAGAGAAAGATAACATAGCCTTGTTCTCTGTTCTCTATTTTCTATAAAAGTATTATCTACCCCACATAGGATACATCTGCAACTGCACATAGCCATGAACTTCTCTTTATCAAGCAGATATGATCTCCCCGTGGACAGACTCCAAAATGATACCTCTAGCAGGTTCATCGTTTTTATGTGCTGGAATATGAGCGTTCCTGTGTTTCCTACACTGCCTTTAAGGGAATAAGTACTTATGTCTTTGAAAGGTAATTCTACGTATTCAAGAAAATGAGCATGAATACATTTCATTGAACAATGTGTAGGCACAGGTAAAAAAAGATGTACAGAAACTACTGTTTTATAATGGTTGATAGGGATGTGGAAAACAGATAAAAGCCACCTCATCATATTCTTAAGTGGCCCACTCAAAATGGTAAAAATACTTGCCTTTTAACACAACAGTTATCTCTAAATTGTCTTCCTCTCTAGGCTTTCCCCACCCCGCATCTCTTAAGAGAACCTTTATGTCCCCTGAAGATTATGCAAACAGACAATGGTGACGAATAGGACTCCATTACTTCATGTTTATGAAGTCATCAGTAATTAATGACTAACTGATATTTGGATATTCTAATGATGTAGGTTCAGGGAATGTTCAGATTTTTAACACAAGCCTTCCTACTAAAAAAGTGAGTATACACTTTTTCCCCATCTGTTCCTAGGAAGAATTTCTTACGTCTTAGGGATCCTGGTGCCTATCAGTCAAGGATCATGATAATTTTTAACGCACAAGGTAATTACAAAGAAATCCACAGCATGGATTTCAGTTATGCATTTTACAGGACTTGAATTCAAGTTTTATCTTGGCGCTGGTGTACAAGCAAGTTTCAGGACCTTTCTACACTTGAAAATACTATTTTACACAAGTCATTGACAACTTCCTGATGAAAATATAAAGGGCACCCGTCAAGAAGGCTCCTCAGGCACAAAACAACACTAATTCATATTCTGCCACCCACAACTTGCTGAGCAGGAAGTCAAAACAGGTGAGCAATGACAAGTTTCTGAAGATATTTCAGAGATGGACAGAAAGGTTGCTCTGTAGTAGATTATTTGTTGTTCTGCTAACTTTCCAGGAAAAACATAGACGAGCTCTACACAATATTACGTTTGGTACATGTTGCAGACAGAGGATAAGTAAGGATTGTCTGATACTCTTGTCAGCCAGATCAAATGGTTGTGAACCCAAAAGGAAGACGGGGGGAAGAACAAAATCTGGTGTGACAACAAAGCTCTCAAGTGTGGCCCTATACTACAGGAAGACAACTTAGAAATTCTCTTTCTTGCCTAGATTTTCAAACACATAACTTTAGATTTTATCTTTAATTGTCTAACTTGCATTCAGCTCTACAAAGAAATGGATAATTTGCCTGTTAGGTGCCATAAAGAGAAAGTTTAGCTTTAATGTATGTATGCTACTATAGATAGAAGAGGAAAAATTTTACATTTAAAACAGAGAATTAGAAATGAGGAGTTCTATGTGGTCTAAATCCACCTCGGTGACTTCTGCTGCTACCCTACTTTATTATGTACTATGTTCACCATCTGTTAAAGCACAGCTTAGTACATATACCTAGTTCTAAGGTACCATGTGTAACGTTTGGAATTTTTAAAAGAAACTTCCTCTGGTGCAAGGTGTAACTCATTATATATGTCTAGCAAACAAATATCTATCTTGCTTTTCAATTGCACTAAAAAGTAAAAATACAATTGTATATAGAACTAAGCAAGAATCTTTAGTACAAGATAATGCTGTTGACATTCTTCAACATTTTAAGAGTTATGTGGGATTTTAGTATTAGGCCTCCCAATGGGGTAAGCAACCTCCTGATTTCCAGTGAATGACTTGTCTCTACAGAATGCTTAAAATTATTCTCTTTAGCCTTCAGAGTTTTTTGTTGTCTTTACCACCAACCTATAAATTTATAAAGACATTCATTGCAGCCTTACCTAATATTCAACCGTTATTGACTGTCTGCCTGAGGTTTTAATCGATGAGCAGTATTTATTCACTGAAAAGTATAGTGATGAAGCAATAGTTATGAACCTCCGCAAGTTCTGTTCCTGCCTCTGGCAGAGGGAAAACGTGCATATGCCTTTCTGGAAAAAACCTCAAGCTTTATTCTTTCCCACTTCAGTAATAAGAAAAAAGGTTGCTTTGAAAGCAATTGTTTTTATTTTCAAAGTTGGGTATATTGTCATCATTCACATAGCTTAAATGGTAACTTCAAGATTATGACTCCTGAGCTTGTTAATTCAAACTGCACACCTAATTTACCTTAACTCCTTTGCCGAATGCACAATGAGAGAACAAGTACTGCGTTATGTGTATCTGTCCATATTACAAGTATAAATTGTGTGTAGATGTTAAATAAGAATTTCAGCTTTGTTCATATAGGATACACATTGAAAGGCATAGTATGAAAAATGTAAAGGACCAGCAGAAAGTAAGACAACGTGTCTAAATGCTATAACAAAGACAATAAAAGTCACTGACTGGCAGGCCCAAGGAATTATTTCCGTTTGGGTGGTAATGTGTGTTAGGTCAGTTGTCTTTTTCTAAGCAGAGGCCATTTGACCCTTCCAGTGAATAGAGTTCGCTAAATTGTTTCCTGTTTCAAAATCTGTGAAACCACAGGGTAAACATCCTCGAGAAACCTGTGTAGGTTGAATACGGTCAAAGTGGATGCTTCGGGAGCTGCTTGTACCAGAGGAAACTCGATTTGCAACAGAGTAAAGGTTGAAAGATCAAAGATCATGAAATATAGACAAAGTAACAGTACAGGCAAAGATTCTGCTTTATGAGTCGCAAAACCTGTAAGAACAAAAAGGTACCTGGATTCACCTTCTGTATCACAGTGTAAAAAATGTATTCGAGCAGAAAATGTTTCTTTTTGAATAAAAAGCAATAAAAGAAATAAAAAAGCAAAAAATAATCAGGCTAGATTGTTGCTAAGTTTCTAACTCAACAAAATAATTCTTGCACGAGTAGTGAAATAAGACGTACATGACAAGTAGTAAGGTTTAAAAGATAAGGAAGAAAAAAAGAATAAGCCTTCTGAAACCAGAGTTTCACGTAGCACATATATTCTGAGGTTTGAGCACCTTCTATCTCTGTTTTGAGGTACTAAACTTGGACCGTTAGGTGATAATAATAAAAACATATTGGGAGTTCACAAAAACGGAGTTGAAGTGCATGTGGCAGTCTGATGGCAAGTAAATGAAACATTTGCTTTTAAGGCATGACTATTCATTGCTGCTAGACAGGCTCTGTTGACTATATTCCCCAGTCCTGTACAGACATCCCACTGCTGAACAGCGCCCAACTCTACAAAAATATCGACAACATGACAAAGTGCTGTGGACAGACACACGTAGTTGTTAGGTATTCTCTTTTAAGTGTTTAAATTTAAAATTCATTTAGATCTTGTTTAAATGTTTAGATGCATTGTCAGACATTTGAAATGTTAGGTGAAACTGTACTTCTAAACTGGAATAGTTGTAGAGGTATTTAGTTTAGTTTTAGGTCAGCAATTACATGCAGCAACAGTTATACAAATCACATTGCGTAAGTACTCAATTGTTCCTTACTCATTCACTTTCAAAGTAATTTTCTTAGCTTATTATAGAGAATCGAGATCTTAGACAGTTCCCAGTCACTAAGGACAAGTACTTAGAAGAATATCTAAGAGTAAAAAAAGTTGTTTTTTTCTTCTATTCATCATTTAGTAAGATAGCATAATTTTAAACTGTTTCTCTAAGGATTTTGATTGGGGGTTTTTTCTGCTACTTCAAAAGCTCAGTTTTTATTACATTTTTATGTCTTATCTAGCAATATTAATATGGGGCTTGACATGCTTAGTATTCAATTATTATTGGCCGGTTTGTACCCTAGAACAACAGCTTGAACCAAAGCAGAATCAATACCTATTGTGCCTGCTCTGGGAGTATAAAATTTGCCAAATGCTATCAAAAACTTCAAGGCTGTCGCTGTTACGTCCATGAAGTTTCTGGGTCTATGGTGTTCTTGTGCTGTGTGAGTAGGCATGACACATGTATGTGGCATTTATTATGATGAGAACAACATAACTTATTTTTAATAGGTACGGTGTTGTATCATAACTAACTTTTTTGGCAATATCATAGTTCAGCTAGAAATCTTGTGACTGAAATTTTCATTGCAGTCTATCTATAGCTCAGCACATCACAAGAGAAATCTCAGGAAAGCATATTTTTCCTTTCCGAAAAGAAATCTTCCTTCCCCTGTGTTGCTAGCAACACAAGCTCTTCTCTAAAATTCTCCACAGACAAATAAGATAAGTGATACTCTGCTTTAAGGAACAGTTTCCTCAGCTGGTTAATGTATTATATTTAACCAACACTGATGGCAGATTCACTAGCATAAGATGCGGAACTGAACTGTGTGAAAATGGTGCTTACTATGCTGAGACATTCACAGACTTCTGTGTGTCTAGGGAACTTGCATCCTCAGTCACACTAGGGCTGTTGTGTTTTCCTTACTGTTAGGTGACCCACTACAGCAGATACTAGAGTCAACTGTGCTGTCCAAGGGCATATTCTTACCCGCTTTCAGGGGACCAATAATATATATATATACACTCATGTAGTACACTTCTATGCCTAGAAGTATTAGTCTGGTTGGTAAAACTCCTGAACTAAAGCAGAGAATAACATAGCTTACTAGGCCATCATGTGACCTACGTGCACAAAGAATATGTGAGTTGTATCTGTGCAGTCTGCTAATTGAATTGTACAGAAGATCTAGGTGTCCGGTGGAAAACATTTAGTCTGCAGACTGAGAAAATGCTCTTCCTTGTGCTTTTGTCAGAACAAGGAAGACACTAGACCAAACTCATCCCCAGGTAAAAAGAATGTTTATCTTTCCAGTGACTTCAGGAAATGTTTGACTCTATGTATTCAGGATACTTAGAATTCAACCACCTTAAATGCAAAAGCTATAGGTTGGGAGATCTTTCTACTTTCTGACCTACTAAGTAGCAGCTATAAAGCTGCTGGCTGCCTTCTCTTACAATTTCTTACCACTTCCTAGTCTTATACAGTAGGTTGCACTGTTAGCTCTCTGGGTGCATATAGCAGAATGCAATAAACACACACATATAGACATTTCTCTCTCTTTCTCTAGTAAAAACCAGGAAAACAAAATAAAGTTAAAACGCAAAAAGTTCAGCTGCCAGCTATACAGTACTCACATTAGAACTAGAACTAATTTCTTGAATAAAAAAAATGTCAAGGGGGAAACTGTCTATTAGAAATAGCACAACAAGGAATTTTTAAATAATCAGTAATCAATAATCTTTTCCTGAACCGCTGAATGAAATTTAACCAGATTAATTTAGATCAGTTGGCTGGCATGAAAAAAATCCAAATTCCTTTTAACAAGTAAGTCTTTGTTATAAAAACGAGTCAAGTGTATCAGTTTGCCTCAGTCAAAGTAGCCATCATTTGTATATCTTATGTCCACAAGCAAGATACCAAGGGAAAACCTTAGAAATACCCCAACTATTAACTCTTAAATGATATGCAACAGAAAGAGAGTTTCTGTCGTTGCTTATGAGTATCTGCTTTATGGCTTGTCAGAAACCTTCACTTTCACGGGATGGTCTAGTTGCCACTTTTCGCAAGCCCTAAATGCATTCACAGAAAATGATAGAGAACAAACAGTGTCATGATATGATGCATTTTAAGTAATGAAAGCAAAAAATGCCACTTACAGGCATATACAAAAAAACCCCAAAACCCACAGAAAGAAAAAAGAGAACAAAATGCTCATTTTTCTAAGTCAAGAAAAGGAACAAATCAAAATCAAAAGTACACTGTGTTCTAAATTAAGACAGATATGAGCAAAAACGTGTTTTTCTTGTGTGCTAAAGGTGTTGAAGGAAAAGTTTGAGAAAGAACGGAGATCAGATTTGGAAACTGAAAATTCAATACTAGATGTTAGATTAGATTGAGTAACAAAATGTCTAAAGCATTGACGTATTAAAAAAACCAACCAACCAACCATGAAATCTAATACAAACTTATTTGCTACTCATAATATAACATAAAGTGAACAGATAAGCTCATTCTGCTGGAATGCCAGAAAACACGTTAGTAAACGCCAGCCAGTTGAGCATATCTGTCTCTATTAGCACAGCCACACTGTGACAGTGGCAGCCACTGCTGCTCCCACAGTGTCTGTGTCTGTCCTCTCCCTGAGCCCATGATGTGACCAATCAAACTTCTAATTATTCACTGAGAGAAAAGCTGCCTTTATGATTCCTCCCCTGTGAAAAAAACCAAAACAAACCATCACACATGCCACACACACACACACTCTCACACACTCTTCAAAGGTAAACAGCGTGAGTATCTGAGTATTTCAATGAACAAATAGTGAACAGAGCACTGTTTTTATTGCACTCCCTAACAAAATACTCCTACTCATGCTTCTGACCTGACACAAGCTCAGGGCAAACTCCAAGTTCTTTGTTTCCACAGATCCTTGTCCCATCCTTCCTGAATTCTCGTTGACCCATTACAAATGCAACGGAGGACAAGTCCACTGTCTCTTTATAACAGAGAGGGAGATCGTAACTGCTTTTATTACATTATCCAGGAAAATAGTGCTCCCCTCCCTCAGCAGCATTCAATTTGTGACTCCAGTGACCAAAAGCTGGGAAAGGACCAAAGGAAGTAAAGAGAAGGAATGACTTTGGCTTAAATTCTCACTGTCTCAAGTAGTGGGCCAAGTATATCAGAGAGAAACCTTTTCGCACAAAAATGCAACGTGATGCTTTTCTTCCTCATTGGATGAAGAAGTAGAAGAAAAGTGATGGGCTGCCGTTTGTTGTCTAATTTGCTATGAGCCGAGATGCTCTTTATGCTGGTCAAATTGTAGTTTGTATCTAGAAGAGAGATTTTAAAAAAAAATAAAGAAAAGAGAAACGAGTCCTACAGATCCTCAGTCTATTCTATGCCAGAAGTCCATGAGCTCCCTTGGAGCACCGCTCCTTTTTAGGATTTGCCTCCTGTTTGTGGAGCATGTAGTGAACAAAACGGCAAGACAGCAGCTGAACTGCACTGCAGGACTTAGCTCTCTTCCAGTGACCAAAGAAAACTGCAAAAATTCAGAGCAGAAACAATACTGAGTCATATAATAAACAAGCTAATCAACACAGTTCTTAAAAATTTGCTTGAGAAAAAAAAATAATCTGCAGCTGATTCTGAAACAAAAGGGATGAAATAAGTAACAGATAATTCTAAGGATGAATGTTCCTATTCAGTGGTGCTAAGGCTCAATTTAAAGAAGTAGAGAATGCACATAATCCCCCTAACAGTTTCCAAAATCGTAGTTCTTTTATTTTAAAGAAGTGTTACATTTTAAAAGATACAGACATTGGCCAAAGACTACCCAAAAATTTCCATGAAGATTTTTTTTTCTTATTAGAAAGCAGCTATTTATTCAAACAGCAGTTTTTCTGGATTTATATACTCAAAACATTTCACCTTCTTTGAAACTGTAAGGTTTCATATATTAATCCACAAAATTAAATAATATTCTAAAGAAACACAAAGCATAACTCATTTTACTGGATCCATAAGCAACTAATACAGTTTTCTATGAAGAGAGACATCTTCGATGAAAAACATCAGAATAGTTAAATGCTATTACCAATGAATTGGGGAATGAAAGATAAAATGAACATTTTTACATAGAAACAAATACAATACACTGCAACAAAATTTCTGAGGTGCGCTTATTCCAGAAATACATTCTTAGCCTGAGCAGTGAAGATTACAACACCTGGAACTCTTTCGCAGTGATTAAATATCTGTGTCATTACACAAAAGTGAAATCCAATTCCATGAACTTTTTCAAAAAATTTCAAAAAGCCTTAGATTTATTCTTGGAAAGACAAGGAAGCAGAGCGTTCAAGACTTACAGACTGAAAGTGATGAAAACATGAAAGGTAATCTCCAAGTTTTATTGCCAGATGTTTGTGAATTAAAGGGTTCCAGACAGTACGCCAGACAAGCAGTTATAGACATAAGAACAAGAACAGTGGAGTAGTTTATTCCTATCCTTACAAAGCCTAAGCCTCAGTTTTCTCTCTGATCTTTGCCTTGTTGTTTTGGTAGGTTGCTTGCTTAATTTTTTTAATGATATGGACTTCCAAACAACTCAGAAATTCTCCCTGAGGTCTCTTGCACACCTTCTGAGGGGCTTCTCTTATAGTTTTCTCGCTATTCAGTTTTGCTTCAAGTTTCAGAAAGCTAAAAATCCTTCATTACATACTCTAAAATTTGCTGCATGTTGTTGCATTTCTAATTGATCCAACATGCACTCCAGTTCAAAGTCAGAAGTAGGCTTGAATGTCATCACTGCCATCAAAGAACTAGTAAACGGAAAACCTAGGTCAAAGACATAGCATTGAGGTAAGAACATTAAGTTAGCCTAATGATTAACTTTTATTTTCCCCCCGTAGCAGTTAGATATCAACATATAAACATCCAGGACTCCAGCTTCATTTGGCTGACGCTAGATGAATTTAACCTATGTTAAACATTCTTTCTATCTGTGTCTTAATAATCCAATTTAACCAATTCTTCCTTAACAGAAAATTAGCTCCATTGCTCAGCCAGTTAACGTGTATTCCTGTTCATCCTTGTACCTAACCCATACAGATGAAGGCTAGAAGGCTAAAAAAAATTAAATATGGATGTTTTTTGTCTCTGACGAAATGCAAGGAAATTTCTTTCCAAACAAAGCCCTCAGAGCCCTTTAAATCTGTAAAACCTGAGCAACGGTTCATCAATCCATAAATTCCTGGACATTAAAATATGTCTCGAGACGTTGATAGAGGAGTATCATTTGATAATGAAATTCACTAGACTCACTGTTTTGGATGGATCTAACTGCCGTATGGATGGTAACTACGCTCTCATGCACACTAGCAAGCAAATAAAAATAGCTAATTGAGCTATTTCCTCTACAGAAGGGAAAGAAAGAATTATTGCTATTTTAATCTGTAGTAGCTGAGTACCTTCTGATTACTTACAAAAAATAGGGTCATTAAATTTATCCTAAAAGAACCACCCCATTACAGGAAAAATATCTAAAACCATATTGAATGTTAAGAATGGTGATAGACCCACTGCCTTCAGTGAAAGTATTCACATACTTAAATGCTCTCTTTTAAATCATCTACCAAGCTACCATCTCCATAGCTAGCAACCAGCTTGCACTAATTTTAGCAAGCTGAGGAAATATTTAACATTTTATTTCAAGTATTTACAAGAAAAGACAATCCCAACAAAGGAACGTTTGCTCAAAAACAAGCAGAATTTTCCATTCAGTGCAGACAAGCGACAAGGATGCTGTTGTGTCAGGACTGTTTCCAGAGTTCAAGAATCCACTGGAAATGTAATCCATGAGGTATGTATATTTAGAGGCTCACAACTGAATCTTGCCCTTGTTAAGATTTACAGCCAACTCTTGCCCTTACACTGCTGCCATTCTTTGCAATATAATTGAATAACAATACCTTTTTGCTACTCCAAGAGAACACTCAGGTTTTTCTAGATGTTTAGCAACTGGTAGATGAAAGCTTTGGCCAACAGAATAGGTAAGAGGAAGATAAACACAGAACTATGAAACTGCCATTTGTTGGTTTCTTCAGGGTTCAGTTATTCTGCTGTGAACTTGTGTATGAAAGTATTTTGGTTCCTTCAAGACAGAACCAAGATTTTGGTCTCATTTTGTGAAACATGACCTGGAGTAGGTTGGGGTTTAGGTTGCTTTTGTTTCTCCATGAAGATGAAGAACAAATTCCATTACATCAAGAGAATATATTTACAACTTATGTTTTCACGAGATAAGACAGAATATTATTTTTCAATATATAATACAGTCATACCTTATAAAACACAAAAGCTTTATCTGCATAGTATAATTTGTTGCCTGGAACCTGGGATAACACAAGATAGCCTGTTGCAAGAGTCCAACTGCAGTGCTGCATCCTGGCCTTATATCGTCATTGTCCCTGTGCTCACTCATGAACCTGGTGCATCCTGTGGTTCTCTAAAATAAGACAATGGTGTATTCTTTCTCAGTCTCACATCAATTATGTATAGGTCCTTTGGGGGAGAACTAGAGAGTCACTGACGAATCCTCAGCATTCAGAAAATTTAAACTGCATCCTGCTACAAACTCAGGGCATTCAGATCAAAGAAAACCTGCATCCCAGACAGCAAAGTTTTAAATACTGAAATGCATAGATTTTAATGTTTAAAGAAAGTTCCATGCTGAGTAAGCTGGTTTTATGAGAGAATGAGGAAAGTAAACAAACAAATAGGTAAATAAATAAATAAATTGCACTCTACATTTCAGTGATCAAAAAAAGCTATTGAGATAGTCAAAGATTACACTTTGACATGAGAGCAGGTGACACCATGACTGGAGGAGCGCAATGGATGGATGACTGTCCACGTGATAGAGAAGTAGTAGACAAAGCCTTCTTGAAAAAATGGCAAGAAGCCTTGTAACTGCAGGCTCTGTTTCCCAAGGACTTGAACCACACTGATGTCCTCATTATTGTCCAAATTTAGATATCTCAGGACACAAGGAATCCACAAGATTTATGCAGTATGTCAGGAACATTTTCTTGACACAGGCAGTGAAGATGCAGGGAGGGTATGCTTTCCTGGAATAGCTGCTACTCACAAATAAGACTGGTTGGGAATGCAGTAGTCAAGGGTAACCTTGGCAGAACTGAGCAGGAGACAAATAATCAAAAGAAACTTGTAGGCATAATCACATGGGAAACTGCCTTGAAGGACAAAGGGATCAGGAGAGCTTGTTGACCCTCAATAACGGTCTCCTCAAAGCACAAGAATTGTCCATTCCAAGATGCAAAATGTCGATCACAAGAAGCCAGCTTGGCTGAATGAGGAACTCCAGACTGAGCTCAAATGCAAAAAGGAAGCATGCAGAAAGTGGAAGCAATGTTGGGCTACCCAAAACATCATAAAAACTTTTCCTGGGGATTCAGTAGTAAAATGAGGAAAGCCACAGCTCGGATGACAGGAAATGCAAAAGGCAGTAAGAACTTGTTTTCATACTGGACAAAAAAGAAAGACTGAGTGTGGGCCCATTGCTGAATGGGGCAGAGAAATTAATCATAGAATCATAGAATGGTAGGGGTTGGAAGGGACCTCTAGAGATCACCTAGTCCAACCCCAGAACATGATGTCTTCTTTGCCTTGCTTTAACTTGTACAGGCTTCTTACAGGTCTGCCTCCTAAGTCCAGGGCAACAACACTGGGAAATGTATTATTTGTGTTAAATTACTTGAGTGAAAGACTCAAAACAAATTGGACATACAAATCCATGGGACTAGACTGAATGATCGGAGAGGTTGCTGAGGGAGCCAGCAAGTTTCATTGAGACACACTCTTCTGCAGTCTCTGAACGGACTAGCATATGTTGGAGCTCTGTGAAGACTGGAGACAGGTGGATGTCACGTGCATTTTCAGGAAGGGCAGATCTGGGCTGATCAGTTTAACCTGTGGAGCAGAGAAGAGGCAATAGACATAATTTGCAGGAAGGAAATTTCCAGCTAGACACTAGGAAGAGATCTTTCCAAAGACGACAGTCAGACACTGCAGTAGAGACACAGTAGAATCACTGTCTTTGGTGATATTCAAAAGTCAGCTGGGGGAGGCCTTAGTCTAACCTCAGAGATGTTAGGCCTGCAGGCCTGTTTTAAGCAGGAGGCTAAAACCAGATGATCTCCAGAGGTATCTATATAAATTATTTTGTGATTTTAATTTGTGATTTTGTGCAAGAATATTTCATAAAAATTAGCAAGAACTACATTAGTGATAAAAATGAAAATGGAAGCTGCCTATGAAAGCTTTGCAATGAGCAATTTCTTTTTGAGAAGATCAGAAGTCCTAAAAATGTTAAATGGGAAACTTTTTGAACAAATTTTAAAGAATTTAGGACAGGAGAAGATCAAACTACAGTCCTACTACCTTTTAAAAAAATTTGTGCGCATTCCCTGTGTTGCAGTATAATTTTCATGGCATTCAACAGGTTGGTGAACTAGCCAAAAAACATGTCAGTTAATAAGAGTAACCCAAGACCCTTGGAAACTAAGGACACTCTGCTCTTTTCCTTTAGCAAGTCAGTTACTTTCAACAATTTGTGTATCTAGGAAAAATACATGCGGAGTTCTCAAATTCCTTTGTACCATCACAAGAGATTTGGATGCCAACTCATTTGGGTGCCTTTGAAAATATGACTGTTTTTTCAAGCTTTTTTTTTTGTTGTTGTTGTTGGGCTGCTTTGGGGTTTTTTTTGCTAGTACCAAAGGGCATTTCACAATGGGAAAAGAAGTATCCCAAATTCCGTAGCCA
The DNA here is from genome assembly GCA_013398225.1 of Steatornis caripensis. Taxonomy (NCBI): domain Eukaryota; kingdom Metazoa; phylum Chordata; class Aves; order Caprimulgiformes; family Steatornithidae; genus Steatornis; species Steatornis caripensis. The sequence continues at coordinate 231,745 of VZSC01002399.1, read as the reverse complement.
AACTGTTGCAAGTGACTGCTTCATCTGTCATTTGCTCTATCAGTTGGCATTCCTGCAGATAAAAGAAGTCTTAGTGCCATGAGATGAGTAAGAAATTGGGTCCAATATAGTATGCTAGCAGACTGATTTTTCGCTCTCACACGCCTTCATATTGAGTGGGCTGCGACTGCCAAACCAAATCCAGAAGAAATAGTGGATTTGAATGTTAGCAGAGATGGGGTGGGGGGCATTAACATTATAATTAAAGCTGCCTGCGGTTATAACTACATTTCAGATTATGAATATACAGCTCAAGGCATTTTACACCCTCCTCCTCCCATTTTGTGTTGGTTTTTTGCCTTTTTTTTTTTTTTAAGAGGAATGTTTTGCATCCTTAGGTATGAAGAGAATATCAATACAGTAAAGATTATTTTAAAAAGAGGAAAAATTGGATTTAAAGACCAATCCCATAGTTCTGTTCATTGAAACCACACCTCTTAATTAGTTGTCACATTTAAACTTACAATTACTACATTTATAACAGTTTTAAAATCATAAATATGCACATATGTAGCTACATACTTATCTTTCATAAAATATTATTCTGTCAGCTGAAATAAGGACCAGATTCAATAATCTGCAAGTCTCTTGTGAAATGCTGACAAATAACTACTCATTTAAATAGTTGAATAAACTAAATGTATCACAATACTTCCCCGCTTCACGCACTGTGGCTTCTGTTATTAAACTAAGGTGTTACGAAGGACAATGACATCAAATACAATTAAGAAAAACTTAAAAATTATCAATATCTACATCAAATATACTAAAGAATCTCATTCTATGCACTACTGTACTTTAACTACAGCTGAGCACTTGCAACCTAAGTGTCCAATGTGCCACAGCCATTTTGGTCCTCGCCCGCACCCCTGTGCACTCTTGCTTGACCATTATGGAGGGGATGGAGGGCCCTGGGAGGTGAGGCTGTGGGCATGGTACAAACCAACTTCTTAGCCTGCCACAAATTAGTAAGTTCCTCGTTTCTTCTGTTGTCAATTACAACTTCAGTGAAACCCGTCAATTCAGAGAGAAATCCAAGTTTTAGCCCTGAGGCGTTTATTCCCCATGAAACAGACACTCTACTAACTCCTTCCCAGAAACCACACTCTAGGATTCCTCCAAAGTGTGTTTCAAGTGCAACTTCCACACGCCCAGTATATCAGGCCTTGCAATAGAGAGCCATCACAGAAACTGGAGGACAAAAGCACAAGACCGTTCAGGCAGACGAGGTTTGAGGCTAACTCTCACCATGGAAGTGCCCTTAGCTCCATCCCACTTGAAAGAAGGGTTGCACAGACACCCTGTCCTTACAGTTTCATTTACCAAAAATCTTGCCTGTTTCTTTCCCCCCTCCCCTCCTCTAGTTGAATTCTTTCTCCAAATTTGCAAATCGTTTCAGGCTTCAGAAAGCCCATCACTTGCCAAATCACATAGATGTACAAAACCTCCACTCAGGCCCATTTAAAAGGCCCACTCCATTTGTATTCACTGAGAATAGTACATGTCCTTTCACAGGGGCTGGGACATTGTCAGTCTAGCTCTAGTCTTTCAGCTGGTAATAAATCAACTCCACTGACTCTGAGGCAACTACTCCTATTTACCTCAGCTGAGAATCTCTCCCCAGCACCAAAATGTTGATCTGATGAGTTAGTATCTATTTCCCTAAAATTCCTTCTGGGCTTTGATTGTTTTACACGACTGTCTGAAGTTGTTAGGCAACATTAAACATTGGAGGCTAATTCAACAGTGAATGTAGCAATCCTTTATATGAGCTTTGGTGGGCAAACTAAACATCAATCATTCAGAATGGAAGGACAGTGTATAAATAATGACAGATAATAAATACATCTGATTGATCAAGTTTTTCATAAGTCAGTATGAGTAATGCTAATACTATCTTTTTTATGATAAACTCACTATAGAGATATCCTTAACATCTTCCCCCCTTACAAAAACATGCAGATATTGATTATTTTTATCAATATTTGATACTATAGTATCAAAATAACATAACTTCTGATATTAGATATCATTTACAGATATAGCTCATATCTTTATTTCAGCTGAAATGTGATTGCCCTTGGAGTGATTTGTTTGCTCTGCATGTATGGGACAGAATCTATATTTATCAATTTACCAAAAATAAAGAGTAATGTTCAATGTCCTTTAGCAAATCTTCTGATCAGGTCACTTATCTTGAGATTCGATAATTACTATATAGATAAAGTTCAGTTTTTTGAGTAAGCTTTCTATGTTGGTTTTTTTTTTTTTTTAGTTTATGTCTTTGCTTTTTGCCCCCAAGATTAATGGCTTGCTTTGTTCTTCTGTTTCCCTCTATGTCAGCAAAGTTTGAGATGTTTAGCTTCGAAAAGAACCAGGCATTAAAACATATAATTCTTTATTTTATAAAGTAGTGAAAGTGGTCGACTAGTTGCTGCTTCTAGAAGATCCCTTAACTTGGCTTAGACTGTGTGATAGTAACAAGAACAGGAAGACTTTAAAGTTGGCGTGCCTAACTGCATATCAGTGACAAAACATTTGATTTCCTTGGCACTTTTTTTTCTTCAAGTATTTGCAATTATGATTTCTTCTTAGCAGTCATGTGTGCTACTTCTACCTGTTACAAGCAGTTCACAATATGTCTAACTAAAATTAAATATTTTTTCTCTAGGATTAGCTTTCAGAGTTATTCCCACTGTGTGGCTCCCAAAATAATAAAACAAAGCACTTGCAAGATAACAGGTTTTGCATGCTAAAAGGTTAACTCTGGTGTCCTTAGTCAGGAAAAATCCTCTGTGCTTGGAGTTAGAATTTTACCATGGGACTGCAAGACCGAACAACTAATACCTCTCCTTAACCTGCTGTTGTAAGAGTCCTTTTGAGTTCCTGTGCTAATCTAATAGCTCTTTTGTTAAACTACAGGGTAAGAAGAGGGCTTTTTTGTGCTTTGTGTTATATTGTGAAAACATTAGCAAATGAAATAAATGTGAATTTGGCTTTCTAGCACTTAAAAGTATTCACTTTGAACTGTAAATTATTTATGATACTCGAAGAGACACTTTGTAAATAACAGGAAAGCATCAGAAATCAAATGCAGATTGTGGTATTTAGTCTTGTCTTGCCATCATTAACCATTTCAGTTCTACAACGTGGTTCGATAAATCAAGCGTGTCTTCTAGACATCTCTCCTAAAGGAATTAGAAATCAGCAGAAATAAATGAAGCTGTCTACAAGCGACAGCTACAAAGGGAAATCCAGAGAAAGAGGAGAGGAAAAAAAAAAAAGAAGGTGCTCCTGTGAGCAGATGATAAAGCAGATGCTGTAAAACAACACGGGGATTGCACCATTTCTTCTCCAGAATTGACGAACATTTGCTAAACAGCTAGTCATACTCCTGGAAAACCCTGTCCATCAGTGCACATCAGTACAAATTAATGATGACATGTCCTGATTAAACTTGCTGTGCTGTGAAATGCAATGCATTATCTGCATGGCAGTAAATGAACAAATGCTCAGAGGGAACGAGCGAACAAGCAAAGCCACACATCTCGGGTTAGGTCCTGAGTCCTAGCTGCCTGTGATGAAGTAGGTGTTTAATCAGCAAAATCGGTCCTGTGTTGTGGATTGTGCAAGCTACAGCTTTTTATTCTGTTCATTAAGAAGAGTTGTCTTGATATTGCCCTTTCTGTAAAACTGTAATAGGTCAAATCTCAAAATCTTCAGTCGAGTTACTGTATCTGTTCCTCAAGCAAACCTTAAATAAGCTTGCACCCTGTGTACATCAACAAGAAGTCCCTCTTTGAGGGACTGAATGTTACAAATGCAGTAGCGGTGAGATCACAGCATTGCCTAACAGGAACCTTGCCTGACTAAGAGCTAAGAAATTTCTCAGTGAGAATTTGAGAGGTCTCCCAAAAGTTCATTTTCTACAGTCAAAGGCAAACAATTTTGTACTTTTTATGTAATTAAAAAAAAAGAATCAAGCTGCTTATTTTAAAGACCCTAATACCAGAAGTTTCATTTGGCTTTTCTCTTCCTCAACATACAGGATGAGGATCCTTTTGTAAGACTAGTTGGTTTTTTTATTTTAAAAACCACAAGTCATGTATTTAACACTGTTTCACCTTAGTAAAGCATTTCTGACATAACTGATAAATTATTCTCTATGTAGTTGAATAAGCATTTTCTTCTCAAGGAAGACAGGTCAGCTGAATAAAAGATCTCTTCTAAACCAGGTAGGTTACCTTGGGGTTGGGGGCCAGACTTTTCAACTCATACTGCTGCTGAAAGGACGGACCGTTCAAGGCCGTAAGAACACCACTGCCAGTACAGCCAGCAGGATCTGGAATTCCTTCTCACATCTGCAAAACACATTGATGGTGGTAGGCTCAATCCAGATGGCTAGAAGCAGTCTGAAATATTTTTCAGAATAATTCTTTACCCTGCTCTTACTTTACTTAACTAACATTCCAGGTCAGCTTCCAATCTCATGTGAAATCTAGAACAATTTAGCTGATTGCTGTGGACTTACATTACAATGAATCAGATACCAGTCCAAATGCTGTAATGTCTGTAAATGAAATACATAAGGCAGCAACAGTGGCATGTCTTCTGTACTTTCATTCTGGGAACAGATGGCAACAAATGAAAAATTATCTTGGGAACCTTGGGAGAACTAAAATATTTAATGCTTTTAGTACGTAGCTTCCTCTGTACGTACTACCTGGCCAGCAAATGACTGGAAGGTGAAATACCTCAATTTCCCTGCCCCAAAACATACAGTAAAGTAATACTGTACAAGTTCTTCTCTGAAGTTTTAGTTCTTATGTTAAGAGAGTCTAGGAGGAGAAGAATTAGTCATACAGGAAAACATACATAAGCAAGGACTGCAGCTACATACAGTGATGCAAAACACCCTGAAAGCCTTTGTCCAAGGCAGCACAAAATACCAAGAGCAACCTTTAAACTATTCTTAAATACTTTTCAATAAAAGCTGTCAGGGCAGAAGAGCGCATTAGAGGGGGGGTACGGAGTAATCAGTACTATGAAGATTTAAGATAGCGCTTCCTTCATAAAGCAGGCTGAGAAAGTTGCAGAAACCCAGGCTATTATGTAGGCAGCCAATTCAGGGGGCTATAGCCGGCTGGTGTTCACCTGGCTGCAGAGCCTGTGACGTACCAGTCCCAGCATGGCACAGAGAGTGCCTTCAGCTTGTAAGCAGTCTCCAAAACAGAAAAATGCAAGACACGGAGATTTTTGCCCCCCTTCCATTCACGCGGACTTCAACCTACTACTTTTATTTCTGAAATAAAGGTTTTAATTAAAGCTACCTTCTATACAATGCACTGCACTTCAGCTCTGTTGCAAATAACACATTAATTTCCCCTGACTCCAAGTAATCTTACTTTCTCTCTTTTATCCCTGAACACATCTCGCCTGGGCGAACACCAATGGGAAATAACAGGTAGGGGCAACAAAACTGAGGTAGCTTACTGGAAGTTATGACAGACTCCACATTTTGTTATTTATCTTTATTTTTAAAATATATACTTCTTTATTCCTGCAGACTTCTCCCACTGAAGTTACAGAACGAGCCTTAACAACGCAGCTTCTCACTGGAGGAATGGAAACGAAGCAGTCACAGAAGGGAAAACAGCAGATAAAGCACACCAAAAGAGCGAAGTATGTGCTCCATTCCAGAAATCACCACTACTGTGCCACCCTGTAGGCTATAGGGAGGCACTCAAGACATGAATCTCTGTGACCTCAGGTAGCCATATCTGGCCTTCAAGCTCTACCCTGACTTTGATATGGGCATGCAAGGTTAAAGAGCCTTGTATTTTTACCCAAAAACGCAAGTAAAAATCCAGACTGTAAGATTTTTTTTTTGTGTGTCTGTCTTTCTGATCCTGAATCAGGTCACTGGCAACAAAAAAAATTAAATTCTGCAAGGCCAGCTTCCCTGCGATATACAGGAGAGAAAGGAAGGATGTGATCTTGGTCTATTCAGCATCTCTCCAAAAGCCTCCAAGGCTGGAACTGGGATTGGGGTTTTTTTTTGCCCATCCCCCCCTTTTCTTTTCCTTTTCTTTTTGCAGGAGGAGGGGGGATTTTAAAGAAGTACATCCACAGGGCCCTTGAGGGATAAAGGTCTTACATCTCCTTCTACTAGTGAGGAGGATACAGTAGGAAGAAGTGAAATTCCACTGTATGTCACAGTTGTTTTGGCCAACAGAAGAGGGAATGAATGAAAAAAGTTTCAGAACAGACAGCTGAAACTGTGACAAAGAAATTCTCTAGCTGAGTTCATGTTCGCTGCAGATCATGTGCAGATGGGACATGCAATGTAGTCATCAGCGGGCTAGAAACACATCTGTCTACGTAAACTTACATGCATATATCTCTGTTGCTCTAACATTTGAATGATATAGCTGTGGACCAGAACTATTGTGCTAGATGCTCTAACATCACAGAACATGGAGCTCCCCTCCCTCCACCCCTGACAGAAAGCTTCTAATTGTAACAATTAAGTACAGACATGCAGGAACGTGAAAGAAAACAGGTTCTTATTTCTGTGGTAGTAGTTGAAACATGGTCTTTTCGTAGATAATTGAAGGAAGAATTTGAAAGAAGGTAATGGAGTAGCTTTGTAGATGTTTCCAGAGGAATTTTTATCAAATACAAAATCACTATGTGCTAAAACTCCCCAAATCTTTCCTTCAAAATCTAAACCTACACATTATAGAATGTCATCATGGCTTGAATAGCTATAGAACATATGAATAGCTACTTGCCTTTGTAATGAACAGATTATACACAATGAGAGCTCTAAACACAATGATTTTAGGTTTAGACATAAAAATACCTTTTGTTAAGGTAGGCATAAGCCACTAAAGGCCTCATAAGTGAAGACGAATAGTCTGTGCCTAACGTAACCAGAAGGAAAGGGAGTTGGGGGGTAAGAAAAAGGATCTGAGGACAGTTCCTGAGAGAAGATAAGATTGTGAACTGACAGACCAGGAATACTTTGGAGGTGAACTCTGAATGGATCCGAATAGGAAAGAAAATTTACAAGGGCTGTGACTGAGATGAAAATAACAAGTACTTCAATTAGAAATGTACGAACAAAGCAAAGGAAGCAAACTAGCAGAGGGAAAACAAAGTGGTGGGAAAACAAACAAAAACTTCAAAGATTGAGGAGAATGCAGACCATCAGTTATTTTATGACGGAAGGTAAAGATACAAGTGATGAGCCAGAAGTCAGAGAAACAGTACCTAGCAGTCTAGACTAATGATATGCATGGAAATAGCTGACTGAAACTAAGAAGTGATGGAAGGCAAAGAAATGAGGCCGAGGATCTTGTACCTTCTCTACATTCAGTATGGCCACGTGGCAAGCAAAACGGTTACATTAAATACGTATTCTCAGTTCTCCTTTACCACTGCATTAGAACAATAAGATTTTTTTTTTTTTAAATGATAATTCCACATGAAACATTTTTCTAATGAATAAGACTAGTAGCTTTTAGGAAGGTTTTTTTTTTTGTCTCATGGCAAGTAACCACTGCTCTTCAGATCATGGTTGTGGAGGAAAAAATGTCACAAAAGACATTTTGTTGTTATGTTTTACTATGTTGCTTTACATTAACTGTTAGTTAACAGTCTATTATTAACACTGAAATGAATAAGCTATGAGACTGGCTTTATACCTTAGGAGAGCACAATACTGAGGGTGCACAAGGGCTGCCAGAAATGACAACAGCCCTCAGAGTACACAGACAATTAGCGATACTGGAAACAAAAAGCTGTATGTAAACGTAACAGATTGAATACGTACACTTTGTACACAATTTGCATACCTCTGACATATCACATGCTAATCAAGGTTTGCACACATGGTTGCTTTTTTTTTTTTTAAAAAAATGTTTTTATTAGCACCTAGCACTGGATATTTAAGCACTGGCAAAGGCCTGACTCACTACTGCGTCACTGCTGTTTTAAGCATGAAAGACAAGAAATCCAACAGCAGCAGCTACTCTAGGCAGAAATAATTAGGAGTGGGTTGTGTTATGCTGTACATAGCCATGGTTTTGCAGCACTGTCTCAGAGCCTCTTAAGGCAACAGTACAGAATTTGGTACCAACTCCGTATTAGGTTGAACTTGCAAGTCCTAAGAGGTAGGTTCAAAGCAACTATTTATTCATACTCGAGTTTGGTGTTACCAAATCCCCCCAGCAAGGTGATTCAAAGCACTAAGGCTAGATTTTTAAGGCTCTGAATAGGTAGAGGAGAGGGACATTTACACATAGAAACCATAAAATTTACATGTGAATTGGCAAATGCAAAATAAACCACTATGTGTTAACTCCACCTAGTCGGAGCTTGGACATTCTCACGCCTTTGAGATTCAGAGGGTGGAGATTAAGGAGAGGTCCTTAACAGAGCGGGACTCACTTGTAACATTGGTTATAGCAGTTACAACGCTTGCTGGAAAGTTGAAGTCTCTGATTTCTTCCTTAATCTGAGAAATTTTAAATTTGCATTTCTCAGCATAATACGTAACCACCAACAAATAGAATGGTGTAGGTGAAAACATATTCCAGTACAGCGCGTTGAAGCTAAGGCTTTTGGAGACAGAAATACAATATTGCTAAGGACACAGAAGAAGAGTGAGATAGAGGAAGACACCAGTACTCGGCTGAAAGGAAGAGACCTGGTGACCTCATTTCCAGGCCAATAGTGTGGGGAAAGTTAGCAGGTGCAAGCATTCACTAGGTTTTTACAGACATGCGAATGCAAACTTCTCAGTCTATTTCTTGGACTTCTGTGCAGACATTTTGCTTGGGGCAAGGAAGCTGTTCTGAGCCCTACCACAAGATCGCAAGGATAAAACCTTGGCTCTGTGATTGCAATGGAAAAATCAATGCTTTCAGTGGAGTTGGGATTTCACTTCCACATCTCCACTTCACTTTAACGTTGTCTCAAACAAAGCTGTATTTCAATTATCATTTCCATAGATATGACTTAGTGTCACATTCTACATTAGGATTTTCCTGTGAACCGTGCTCTAGGAGCACCTGCTTTAGCAGGGGAGGTTGGATTAGATGGTCTCCAGAGGTCCCTTCCAACCCCTACCATTATGTGATTTAAATGCTCTCAAAAGGATCCACACCCGTGTAGCAGAAGTAGCACAACAAAAGTGATCTGTATTTTATGCTGCCATCTCCTACACAAGTCATTCTTCAATATTGGTTATTCTTGCAAAAAAATATTCACAGTAGCCATTGCAGAGCTGTGCTAAAAAAAAAGTGTTAACACCTTAAAGGAATCAAGTAATTAAATAAATAGTGACTACCTCTGTGTTTCTGCACCTTGCAAGTAGGCTGTTTCTAATCAAAGAAAATTTACAGAAGAGGTTCTGTGTGTAAGGGGAACCAGATCTGACAAAATATTCTCAATCCTTCCTTATACGGTTGTATATTCTGATGAGGTTCATATCACAGCAACTCTCCAAATTCATTTATAAACTAATTAGAATTAAAGATTAAATGGAGGTTGCAATTTGGCCAGAACTCTCCTCTATTGCAAACTTTTGCTGAGAAGAGATTTTTTTCTTGCAAATCCCTTTGCTGTCCTGGGGTGTTTTACCAGAAGGTATCTCAGGTTCCTTAAAACGTTATTTTATTGTACGTGTTAAAATCTGCTTTTATATGTTATGCTATTGCACTGTGTTTTGTGGAGGAAGCACACAGCAGAAATAGTTAAAAATGACAATTTGTGCAATATATATTTGAGATGAGAAAACAGCACAAATACTGTGCAGATAAACGAGTATTATCAGTGGTAAGTTACAGATGTATTTATTACCTCTTGTACCCTTACAACTTTAGACTCTAGGAATGAGTAAAGGAAATTTAGCCCTTTCCTGAACTTCTAACAGCTTGTTTCAACTTCTGCCTCTGAGTCTGACCCCAGGTATTCTGCTTTGCTCTCACTTGTATAGACAACTGTTGTGGTTGTATCTGAATGCTTTGACCAGCTCATGTGGTAGTACACATTTCTACACACAGACCAACAGGGAACAATTGGCATCTGCCGTAAGATTTATTTTTTGTCCAAGATCCAGCAGGCAAGCCAAAGAAAAACTATAAATCATTTCACACAGACTAATATCTCAACTCCTTGGCAGAGAAAGCTGTTATATCTGATAAAGTGACAGGATTCCCATCAGAAGAGAACTTTATCTTACGCGAAAGGAACCGAACATTTTCTTAAAGACCCCTTAACCTCATGCAAGTCCACTCACCTCTTGGCCCAAGATCATAAAAATAAAACTGACGATTGTCACAGCAAGGGTTTTAACGTGCTATCAACTGGGTTAGACATTCTAACGTTACTTAGTGATAAAGGCACAGCGACCAAAAGAGGAATAGCAAAACTTCAGACAGCGTATGTTTTTTAGGTAATTCTGAAGTGAAAATTGTTCACAGATTAGCTATCAAGCAG
>VZSC01002399.1:209929-220529 GCA_013398225.1 Steatornis caripensis | reverse complement strand
AACATTTTCTTAAAGACCCCTTAACCTCATGCAAGTCCACTCACCTCTTGGCCCAAGATCATAAAAATAAAACTGACGATTGTCACAGCAAGGGTTTTAACGTGGTCAACTGGGTTAGACATTCTAACGTTACTTAGTGATAAAGGCACAGCGACCAAAAGAGGAATAGCAAAACTTCAGACAGCGTATGTTTTTTAGGTAATTCTGAAGTGAAAATTGTTCACAGATTAGCTATCAAGCAGCATTAGCTGATAATTCACACAAAAAATTGAGAGACACATTAATTGTGTGAACTACAGTGGCGCACAAATGCCTTATCAATGTGATTAAAATATTATTGTCAATTGAGTTACAGTGTATTCAGTACCTTAGAAGAAACTCTTACAAGCATTATATCCCCCTTGTCAATGATTTGTTTTACAATACCTAGTCTAGAACATGTGTCTGTTATTCACTTATTTTATAATACTTAGGATAACTTAATAATAGGACTTCCATGCTTTAACTGTCTGCCCATTCTATTTTTAGTGAAAACCAGAGTCCACTGCTGTTTTTATGAGAGAACTATCAAGATACTTGGTAAACTCTAGTGTGAAATATTTTTTTGTTTAATATCCTGTTATCTCTGTTTTTCTTCAGGTCAGTACATAGACCTGCATTGACAAATTCATCTAAACCGGGAGGAACTATAAATCAAAAATCAACTCTTTAAAAATAACTCTTAGGAATTGTGCAGCTATTGGAATAACAACAACACAGAGGTGTTATATAAAGACTAGATTTTGATGTGCAGGCTTTTAGTCTGGTGGCAATTGCAGCAGTGTAAAGGTTGAAACTTTCAAGATCTTGAAAACATACTAAGAATTTTTTAAGTTCTCCTAAAATAATTAAGAATTATGTTGATATTGAAATAAAATAAGAGCATAATTTCATGCACTTTTTGCTTTTTAAAGCGAAAAGTCAATTATACTACAATATTAATCACTACATTAACGAAAGAATTAATGCATGAAACAAATTGAAACTTTGCATTTCCTTTTGACATTCAAGCACAAAATATTTTGATACTTGAAAAGGTAAATCTGATTTTGCTCTGAAATGAGAATACAGTGAAAAAAATAGATCGATCAAGGAAGGTAGGTTCCTCCCCACAGTTTTGTATGTTTCGATGAAACTGAGAATAAGGAATTTTTGACTAGCACTAGTGACAAGGTATGAAGGCCTCGATTTGCATCTCAGTGTAAGGCTTGAATTTGTAGAATAGACAGTTGGACCAAACTTTTCAAAACTTCTTCTTGTAAACTAATTATATCGAACCATTGAGATTAAGCTGATTTTCAAAAAAAACACTATTCAGAATATAGACACAGAAAGCAGTGAGCAGCGTAAACAAGGTGAAAATCCCGTAATCTACATGTATATATTACTGTTGTAAGCTCATACTACTAAGAAAAACCCAACACACCCATTTGCCCCCCAAATCCTCCCAAGCTTCCTAAAATGAACACATTGTTGGGTTTTCCTTCAGTAATAGGAAGCGAATTTAAACATATGGAAGTAAAGTTCAGCTCAACTGGAATAGACCTTTCTGCATTTGCTTACAGATGTGTACACCATAAACACATACAATATGTGTCCGAATCAAAGTTCTAGCCCTCATAATTCTGGGGTAAAAGGAGAGGTTTGGAACTCACTCATATTTACTAAAAAAAACCCCAACAAAACAGATCATCACACTCAAAAACTCCATACCACACCCTTTGCACCAACCAACCTCACAGCTGGGCAGAAAGTACAGTGCTGATGCTAATTTTGCAAAATCCTATTGCCTCACTGATGCACATACAAATCACCACTATCTTTCTGCATATACAAATAGGTTAAAGAACTGATACCACGTATATTTTTTTTGTACTTAATGTAAACAGACTGACAGGCCTGCAGATTGACAACTTGTATATTCTTATTGGCAGGCAGAATATGGCCCATGAGTTTCACCAGAAGAGTAAGAAGCGTTCACTTCTCTGTCCAGAAAAGCTACTTATTAATGCAAATTGCTATGTTCTAAATTGCTAATTGCAAATTGCTAATATGAGTTTGACCCTAGGTATAAAAAAAAAAAAAAAAGGACAAACAAAAGTTTATTTCAAACAGGCCCATTGTCAGCTAAGTATTTTCAGTAATTATCAACCTTGGACTAAAAATTGACCTAAAAATTATAAATCTTTGCTTCTTACTCAGTTAGATTCAGCAAATAATTTTCCGTGCTTATTAGAAATGGGCAGCTCACTATGGAACTGCTGCTTTACCATCCACACAGCTACCACTTTTCTATAAATAAGAAAGCCTGATTATTATCACTTATGCTTTGTATGGGTCATATTTAAAGAGAGCCCCGAGGTGCTTCTCAGGTAGTCTCTTTGAATGATGAATCAGAAAGGAAAAAAAGCAGCCTCTGAAATATCTCCATGCCCAGATTCTAGATGCCTAGGATGTATCGTCGCCTATTTATAGTTTCAAGCTGTCGGGCAATTTCACATAATGGAAGTCAATGGACACAGAGACGTTTCTCTACTTCAGCTATATTTGTAAAATTAAGAGAACCTGATAATGGGAAAGGTCCATCCCTACCCATACCACAGGCACACAAATCAGAACAAGAAAGCTCAAACCTCCTTATTTCAGAATCAACTGAAAATCAATAATCTGAGCATAAATAGGGTATAAGAGCCAGGAGGCTCCCCACGGCCCAACTCCAGACTGCGCAGACACCAACAAATCTTCACAGGCCTGAAGAGAGTTTGTACCATCAGTCGTTGCTGCACAGCACACCCCCGGAGCCTTGCATGCCGTGGATTTTAAGCTATTACTTTGTATCTTATTAACAGATTCAGCTTCCAGATCTCGCCTATGTTTTATTTATCTTCCAGCCAGGGTTACAGCAAGGCTTTTACTCACCTCAGCAGGACCACAAGAAGTTTCCTTCCTTATGGACAGAGGAGAGAAAACAAAATGCTTTCAGACCTGACAAAGCTAGAGACAAGCAGCAATTATCTGACCAGAGGCTGACATGTTCTTCACCACTCTTGCATAAAACATTGAGCAGTGATTCTCAGGCCCTATTTTTGTGCTAACTGCTTTGCAGTTTGGCAAACTGCTATTTAACAGCAAGGACAAATGTCTTCTTTTCTTTTAAGGGTATGAAAGTACTCGAAATTAAAGCCCTGCCAAGCCCTTTACCTTTCACCATCCTTCAGTTCTCTTTTGCTCCCAAGTCCTTCTCCACTCACACAAAGGCTCAGTTGTTCCTCTTCTCAGGCCTAACTTATCTCAGATAATCTTCCTCTCCATGAAGGAAAGAAACACTACCCACTTTCTTCAGCCCTAAATGGAAGAGGTCTCTAGATTAGTCTAATTAATTAACTTCCTTGGCACATCAATGCTTGTTAACCCTGAGTGCCTTCACCTGGCCTCCCTGGCCCCACACTGCCATGTTTGTGGGCTGCCTTGGAGCAACCCACCCCTTTCACACATCACTTTGAGCATTTGTTTTGCTATTCCTTAGCAGAGTTCTCTAATCTTCTCATGCTTTGTTGTCTAAAGATAATTACTCCTGACTTTTTCCCCCCAGTTTTGTAGCCGTTCTCTCTACTCATTCTTCCAGAGAGGTGAGGGACAACTCTTCTCTAAAGTAACCGTCTTGGTCTCGCTATGATCCACCTCAGAATTGCAAGCCCCAGGAGCCAGTTGGATTGTTACAGAATAGCACTAGTACCCTAAATAACTAATAATCACTGAATAGCTATAGTCTCAGCAAACAAATATTAACCTAGAAATTAAAAAAAAAGAGTCTTTTTCTCCCTTTCTTACAATAATTATATCAAACACACACATTCTATATTACTTCTTACACTGATATTTTGAAACACGTTGAAGTCTGTGACTCTATTTGCCTTAAATAATTTTGGATATTAGCTCATCATTGTTGCAATTTACATGCGATACTGCAGAGCTGATGGGAGTGAGGAAATGTTATAGAACATCTACTTCTACTTCAGAAACTAAGTGCTTCCTAGCTCATCAAAGTCCTAAGCATATCAGGACGTTATCTGATGTAGCATGCACATACACATACGCACACCAATAAGCCTAAATCACGAGGTCTAACCCCCAGCTTTAAATAATCATGATGATATGCATACAAATATCTTGCGAGTACTGGAAACAGGAATTCTGTATTTGTCTGCAACAAATTCTGCTTCCGCCTCCTTTTAACAGGAACTCATGCGAAGTGAGAGTGATGCTAACCAATTTCAGAAGTTAAGATTTCTTCCTGAGATGTCATATTCTTTCCTCAGCACACTGCCCAGCTGCAACACTCTAGTAGGGAGATGAAAAATTTGCAAATCTAGTGTCAGATATCATTCCTACATATTTATCATTTCCATTTATATTGCAAACGTCATTAATGAGGCCTTAAAGAAAGCCTCACTGTGAACAGTGGAAGGTTCACAATTACTACTCTTCAGTCAATGTGAGAACAGTACAGATATTTCAGCTGTATGAAGATATATGCATATATTATTTGTTGCACCTCATACACCAATGTATAATTTCATGCCGTTAATTCTGTGCATCCTGAAGCTAAAAAAAGAGAAAAGGAATCCCCCCCGAAGTCCCTGATTTACTTTTTATATGTTTCATCAGAATCGTATGTAATTGTGATTACATGAACCCATCTATCCCTCTTTATATGAAAAAGTGTGTTGTCAACAATTTTGTTATCACAGACTGGCATATGTAAAATTGCATACATGATTAAATAAGAGCTTATGTATAATTTTATTTGTTTTCAGAGTTACAATGTTCATGAGATAATCATAGAGAGCACATTATATATTATCATTAAACACATTTTTGCCACAAAAAGTTGAGAGCATTGGTAGAAAATCCTATGTCAAGTTATGTGAAAATATTTATCACCTGTAACCATGATTTCATAAAACCAACGTACACTTCATGTAATATTATGTCAGCAAGTTCCTTCTTTTTGCAAATATCTTTTGCTCTGTACTTATGTATGTTTGCAGCTAAGGAGTGCATCAAATGCTTATGTGTGCGTGTGTTTGCAATGCACAGGAAAAATATTAGTTTACCCCTACGGTAACTGTAATTGTCAACACCACTGGACCCAACAATGGGCAATTACAAGATGTTAATTTTAGCAAATAATTGCCCTCATATTTTTCCACCTAATGCTGAACATAACGCTAATTGGTATTTACCTCCTAATGTTTACAGAACACAGGCTGTATATTTCAAAGACATAATCCTTACCAACTATACACTGACTTTTATTTCAGTGTCTATTATATAAATTAGGACTCTGTTGAATTCTTATGCTGAGGAACAAATGATAGTAACTTTATTTAAATACATGCACAGTACCGTGCACTACAGAATGATGAAATACTATTTTTAATGGATGAATGAATCAATAGAAAAATAGATTTAATAAATCATTAACATTTTAAAGTCTAGGTAAAAATGGGAAATCATGCATTTCAAGCAAAGATTTATTTTTTCCTTGTTTGTCTTTTGATGAAATTTCTGAGAACTTAAGACATGCAGAGCTGAGAAGCAACTCACTCTGAAGAAAGAACAATGTTAAGACTGCACAAAAAATTTTGATTGAGACTGTTTATATGCAAGATCAAAAAAAGTTGCCATTCTTGGACTTCCCTTCAACATTAGACAGTGCTGTGCAAACCTCAGACAAATCCCTGTACTATGATTTCTAAGCTGTTAGGAAGTCTCTCAGAGGGCTAAGAAAGTAAAAACCTGAGCAACTGCCTCCTCAAAATTTATGACAAGACACGTTTTGATTCCAGACAGCAAACTACAAAAGCAGAATAGATAACAGTTTATCCTTTCCTTAAGAGATCAATTGAGGGGATGAGTAAATTACAGATGGCACAAAATAAATAGTAATGACAATAAAATTAGATATAAGTTGAATTTTCCAATATTTAGAGTACGTGCGTATGTCTCAATATTAGAGTATGTGTCTATGTCTATCAACTTATGAAACAAATGAAAAGTGAGTATTTACTTGCAATTAATTTAATGTTTTTTTCCTATCCCAGAATTTGTCTGGACATCGCCAATGTAATCAAAAGAACTGTAAATTTTCAGAAGTGAGTCTACTCCAGTGAGCTTGATTAATTATGCATTAACCCATTTCTCTGAAGCATCCTTCACTAAATCTTTGGTGGGAAATGCACTTTATTAGGCATGAGCTTTGGTTATTTGTGTGCACACGCACTATACTATCAGTCAATACACAGAATGATTTAAAGTTTGCCATGTTACAGAGATGTATTGCTCATTAAAATAATTCTAGTGTTTCAACAAAAACCACCAATGGCTAGTTTTGCAAGTATTATTACCTTCACTCTTAGCATGATCTCCTTAGGCTTACAATTTTTGCTCAAACTTGCATTGACTTCCAATCCTACAAAAACTTACACAAGAATAACCATGATCATTTGAATACTGCACACATCATTAGATGTTTTCAGCAGGTACAGTTACATACATAGGAGTTATCAGAACAAGATAAAAGTTTTTAATGCTTAGCTGAATAAAAATATTCTCAGAAAGAAACAATAAACTAAAAGTACAGGTTAATGAGACCTGTAATAAACTTTAATCTGAAAAATTGGTCTAATTGGCTATCAACATGAAGACGTTTCATTCAAAAGATACTATTGAACATATGATCATTGTAGTAAGAAAAAGTTGAAATGGAAAAGAGAGAAAATGAAATTACTCATGGCATTCTCTTCCCATATTCCATGGCAGAATTAGCCCACAGATTAGTAAATGGTAACGCATGCAACCAAAAAGATGCTGTATCACTTTATGTAAACATCTGCCTTCATCATGCAAAATGCCTACAAAACTGTGATGATATTTTTTTCTAATAGCATAGTTTTACATTAGCTCGGTTACGGAAACTGTTAAACCAAAATCCATGATTTTGCAAGTAGAAGATATTCTAAAATTCTTGAAAGATTTCCAGCATAAATATTCTAAAGCCCAACAAAGCTAATTGGTTTTCTAAAAACTACACAGGCTTATTCCTTGCTGTGGTTCCTTGTTCTTTTGATGATAGAAGAGAAAAGACCGGTCTTTGGAGGAGGTCCCATCAACATGGGAGCTTGGTTCTTGTGAGTAATTTTTATCTGGGGGAAAAAAGAAGAAAAACAGAGTTATCCCTTGAGCTAGTTCAAGTCCAAGTATCTGAGATGCCTGAATTATCTTTATATGCGACTTTCAAACCTTCTTCGTTTAATCAAAGATGAAAGGAAAATACTTGTATTTTTTATGAATGATGTTACATATGCAGTAAACTAAGCTATGTGTAATCATTGTTTCCACAAATACTTTAGATGATACACGCAATCAATATTAAAAATCATATGCAATAAAAACCATGCCAATATGCGATCTTACTTCTGAGTGTGGGATTTATTGCTTGCTGTTGAATATTTTACATATCTACAAGATGAGTAAGAATTTAAAAGTTGGAAAGGACGTACATGCTGACAGACCAAGCTGTTACCTATTATTAAGATACAAGCTATATCTTTGTATGTTTTATTTGTACATCTAATCAAGCTGTACTTCTCTTTTAACACATAACACTGCTTAATTTCAAAATAACCATTATGAACGAAAGTCAAAAGTTAATACACAAAAAAGGTCAAAAAAGACGAACTAGCATTCTAATTTGTTAATTAGTTGTTAATAGAATAGACTCAAATATTGAAAAGCCTATTTAAAACACTTTGTAAGACTGCTCTTAAGCCACCCGTTTTGATTTCTTTGATATAAAACTACGAATCACCTTAAATGAGACAACCTTAAAGTAGATTATGTCTGCAATTTTCCCTAATTCAAGTCTAAATTAGAGAAGACATTTTATGAATGTATGCTATGCTCAAAGCTAATTGAAAGCAATTATCAAAGTGGCATTTTGTCTGTGACTTTAAGATACATTGTAAGATAATAAATGATTCTCATTATGTAATAAAAAGGTCACATCTTGCCTTTGGGCTAGTGACGCTAAGAGTTTTTCAAAAGCAATCCGAGACATTTTCTTTAGTGAACTACGACTAATACAAGAACCATCACTTATTAAATATCAGTTGTCACCTGCATAGTACCCACATCAGAGATGGGTATTTCTTTCAAAAAGAAACACCACCTCATTAAAACCTGGAAAAATATATCTCTTAAAGTGCATACCTGACATTTTCAAGTTAAAATGAATATCCTTCACTTGTCATTCACTAATAGTAATGAAACAAAAAATGTATGCCACGTGGAGAGGCTCATTAAAATATAGATCAGGACATTTCTTGCGGTGGAAATTTACTTTACAATCTAAGGAGACAGAAACATAAAAATCTCAGCAGAATGAGTGGGTTTAACTCTATTAGAGCCTTTACTGTCCAAATGCTCATTTCTATGCCACCTTAGTTCATTAGTCTCAAATTTCATATGTGACCTTTCTTTGTCAACATTGTTCATTAGTATCAAATTTAGCATACGGGGTTTTTTTGGCAACCTAGATTAATTTCACACAGATAACAACTCTTGCTTTCAAAGACTGGCATCAACATATTTTCTCACAAGGAATTCTGCTTCAGGCACCACTTTGGAAGCCAAAGCTGTAGTTGGGGTAAATTGGCGTTATTCCACTGATGTCACTTTATACCAGCTGATGATCTGGTCCCTGGATAATCGCCTCAAGGATTTTTGTAAATTTCACATGCTTCATAAGATGTATTTTGGGGCTCACGAACAGCGATGACATCAACTTGATCCCGAGGATCAATACATGAAGTAAACTGCAGTTGCTGTGAGTGAATTCTTTGAGAGTCACAAGGGTTCATCTTATTGCAAGATTTGGCGATGATGTGGTAGTAGGAATGGCCTCAGAATTTCCTTCCACAGGTAAAACACAGTAATCCCATCTTAAAATGAATAAAAGAGCAAAGCTCAAAAAATGGCGTTAGTATGAAGAGGTACAGTAATCCTGAGACCCCATGCAGATTGCATGTTGGATTCAGGCTGTTCAATGCTGCTGAAGATGAATGCAATTACATATTGAGAAAATGTTTATCATTTGTAATGTTCTTTTTTGGCTTGAGCCATCTGTTTTAGAGACCATGACCTCTTCAGTATGTTGTATCCTATCAGTTGAGATCAGCTAAGATGCCTGAACATGATTAACCACTCATGCGCGTGGGGATGGAGTCCTATATGTATTTCTCCAAGACATATTTTCAACTGTTATAAATTGGCACGATTCCAGTGGTGTAAAATACATTTCGCATTCTGAAAATACAGAAATAAAGTTTAAGCTTAAAGTACATTTTTTTACTTATGCATCATAGTGTATGTTAACATTGCATTGATTAGCAATGATAACCACTGATTCGTTATTTTCCTGCTGAAAAAAAAGGATTATAAAATCTTATCTTTGGGTGATAAAAAGAGATCGGTATGTTTGCAATACATGCTGGACTATCACACTGCCTTGCCTGAAAGAGGCTAATTTTGTCTTTCCCAAGACTTTCAGGCTCTGCATTTCTGTCCTCGACTCTTACTTCTGCTTCTGTTTTCATACCGGCAGCACTGTCAGAGTTGGTGCTGGGAGTCTGGGAGATGAGTGACAGCACACACTCTGAGATGGGAAGCAACACTAAGGGTCTCAGAAAGAGAAGTAGTGTTGTAGGTCAAAGTAGGACCGAACACTGAAAGTGCTGTATGGGAGAATGAAATGGCCAAAAAAAAAAAAAAAAAAGAGAGAGAAAAATCTTTAATTATAAGCAACCGAGCTTCAGTTTAGTTAAAAACAAAGAAATTGCTACTTATATAGCTGTATATAGATTACGTGTGTGTGCACATGGAGTGTCTAAAGACTAACTTTTACCATTCAGTTTCTCTCTTTCACTCAGCAAGCAACCTCATGTATTTTTTAGTAGAAGCACAATTATAAAAGCTTTAAATAAGATCCGTTATTTTTTTGTTTTTCATTTTTCCTAGGTGAATCTGTGATTTATACACAGACACACATGAGAAAACCAGATTGCTTAGAAAAAAGCCCCCAAAGCTCAAACCTTAACCTAACATATGTTTAGCAACTGATAATACCCTGACAAACATACTTAGAAAAATACTATGGAATTCTGGAAAATAATTTTTGAGATCACTTACTCAATTTTATTGAAAATATATACTACCTTACAAGAAAATATGGAGGGCATTTTAAACATAAATTAGGGGAGTGCCTGAAGTGCCGCTGGAGAAGAATACTTCTGTTTGGCATATCTGCACAAATTTATATTTAAAAATAGGCAAAATGAGGAAGAAACAAAATTCCATTTAGGGGGAAAGTAAACAGCCACACGAATTGCTGAGATATCATGGATTTTTGTTGTAAGCCCAATACACAACATTCTAGCCTAAAGTCAAACTGTTGAAGCCAATGGCAAAACTCTCATTCACTAATCGAAGCCTACATTTT